>RJWM01006459.1:11950-84369 GCA_004363535.1 Dasyprocta punctata
AAAAAAAAAAAAAAAAAAAAAAAAAAAAAAAAAAAAAAAAAAAAAAAAAAAAAAAAAAAAAAAAAAAAAAAAAAAAAAAAAAAAAAAAAAAAAAAAAAGAAAAGAAAAGCAAAAAGAACAGAAGAAGAAGGAGAACAAGAACAAGAAAAAGAAAAGAACTGTCTTCTCAGTGGATCTGATCATGTCACAGAAGCTCTCCTCTGATTTGACTCCCACAATGTGGTGTGCGTGCTGTTCTACTGATTAGGCTCAAGGTCACCCAGCTGTCATCATCCCTGAATTTGTCCTGAGGACCAAGAATTGAGATTGGCTGGTTTCCCAGGGTAGTCAGTGCTATAAGGGGAGAGGGAAAGGACACTGGCCAGGCAGGCACACAAGGCTCACCCAGAGTCTAAAATGGTGCCACAGGAGGCCTGGGGAGGGAGCACCTCATCCCCGCTGTGGGAGTCTGAGGTGACTTCCCAAAGGCGAGAACATTCGGAGCTGGGCTTTGAAGGATGAGTAGGAGTTTGCCAACATGGGAGCAGGAAGCTCAGTCACTGCTCACGAATCTTCTCTCTGTCTCTAGCGACTGTCCCTTCTGCCGGATCTGCCATGAGGGCGCCAATGGGGAGAGCCTGCTGTCTCCGTGCGGCTGTACCGGCACGCTGGGCGCTGTGCACAAAAGCTGCCTGGAGAAGTGGCTGTCCTCGTCCAACACCAGCTACTGCGAGCTATGCCACACAGAGTTCGCGGTGGAAAAGCGGCCCCGGCCTCTCACAGAGGTACCGTGAGGACCCTGAGAGTGGCAGGCAGGGGGTGAGGCAGGCGGAGACAGAGCCACCCTCTGGGGTCACCTCTCTCCCGTCCCCGGGGCAGCCCCTGCTTCCCTGTTCAGATTCACCATCTCCTAGCACATATCTGGGAGGCTGAGGCAGGAGGATCACAAGTTCAAGCCCAGCTGGGCAACTTAGTGGCTTAGCAAGACACCGCCTCAAAATGAAAAATGAAAGCAAGGGTGGTGGATGTGGCACAGTGTAAGGGCCCTGGGCTCCGTCCCCAGGACTAGAAAATAAAATTGCCGTCTCACTCACAAATATTGCTTGGACCTCTCTGAGTGCCCAGTGTTGTGTCTGGTTCAGAGGCCCTGGCCTCCCAAAGTACACATGTTTTGGAACTCACTGAAGCAGTGAGTGATCAGGGAAGAAGCTGCCCAAGCTGGGCTCAAACTTGTGATTCTCCTGCTTCAGCCTCCCAGAGTGCTGGGATGACAGGTGTGTGCCACTACACCCAGCTAGTTTAGTGTTTTTTTTGTTTTTTTTTTGTTTTGTTTTGTTTTTTTTGGCACTGGGAATCAAACTCACAACCTCGTGCCTGCCAGGCAGGCACTTAAGCCACTGAGCCAAACTCCCAGCCCTAGTTTTTTGTGACAGGGTTGAGCTACATAGTTCAGGCCGGCCTTGCGCTCACGTTGTAACCCAAGCCGGCCTCGAACTCACAACGCTATGCCTACGTCAGCCTCCCGAGTGCTGGGATTAAAGGCGTGCGCCACCACGCCTGGCTAGTTTAGCGTTTTGACAAAGCCCAAGTGGCTGGAGAGGGTCAAATTGGAGGTGGTTATGGGCCATGCCTGGGGATTTAGACTTCAGCCTGAGTGTGATAGTCGCAGCAACAGTGCAGTGCCAGACGTGGTAGGTGCTCCTCCCTGGTGAACTGGCACAGGCGCAAAGCCCTGGCCCACGGGGAGCTGGGCTGTAAGGAGAATAGTGAGGACCAGGTCCAGGCCTGCCTCAGCCCCTCCTCCCCCTCCTCCTCAGAGCCGTATGCTGCACTATCTAGGCCTCCCTTCCTACCCCAGGGCCTTTGCACCTGCTGCTCGTGTAGCTTGGAGCACTATCCCTCCATCCACCTAGCTCTTCTGCTCAGCCATTCTCTGGGGTCAATCAATGCTTTCTCCCTGAGCAGCCATCTATGCCTCTCTGCTAGAGAGAGAGAGCAATGACCCTTCCCTTTCACTGAGATTGCGTGAGTGATATCTTTCAGTCCATCATTTACAGGAGGCACCATTGAGTAGAGGCTGAGGCTGCTGAGGCGCCAGGCAAGGCTCCTAGGTTCTTGTTCTGGCTGGTTTATAGGTTACAACTTGAGAAATCCCTTATCTGAAATGCTTATGACTGAAGTATTTTGGATTTTGAGTTTTTTTGGCGCTTTTTTTTTTTTTTTTTGCGGCACCGGGGATTGAACTCACAACCTCGCAACTGTCAGACAGGCACGTAAGTCACTGAGCCAAACTCCCAGCCCTGGTTTTTTGAGGCAGGATTGCACTGTGTAGCTCAGGCCGGCCTTGTGCTTGCGCTGTAGCGCAAGCCGGCCTCGAACTCACAATGCTCCGCCTACCTCAGCCTCCCCAGTGCTGGGATTAAAGGTGTGCGCCACCACGCCCAACTTTGACTTTTTGTTGTTGTTGTTTCTGAAACAGGTTCTTAATATATAGCAGGCTAACCTGGAACTCACTGTTTAGTCCAGGCTGGCCTCAAACTTGCAGAAAACCTCCTGCTTCAGCCTCTCAAGTACTGGGATTACAGCATGACCCACCATGCCTGGCTTTGAAGTTTTTTAAAGTTTGGAATATTTGCATGTGTATCATGAGCTATTCAGAGGATGGGACTGAGTCTAAGCAGAAAATTTCATCTGTTTCTTATGCACTTACATACTTTGCCTGAAGTTAATTTCATACAATGTTTCAAATAATTTTGGGCATGACACAGAGTTTCACTGCGTGGAATCTTCTATTGTGGCGTGCTCCAGAGAGTTCTTATTTTTAAGCTAACAATGCTGGCACACACCTGTCATCCCAGCAATCAGCAGGCTAAAGCAGGAGGATCACTGCGAGTTCGAGGCCAGCCTGGGCTACACAGTGAGATCCCGGCTCAAAAACAAACAAATAAACAAACAAAAAACCCCAAAGACCAAAACAAGAAAAGCTGGAGGGTGGTCCAGACCTGGGGGTCCCGCTCCCGCCCCTCAGCCTCTCCTCTCTCTCCGCCCTCCCCTGTCTCCCCCTGCAGTGGCTGAGGGACCCGGGGCCGCGCACGGAGAAGCGCACGCTGTGCTGTGACATGGTGTGCTTCCTGTTCATCACGCCGCTGGCCGCCGTCTCAGGCTGGCTGTGCCTGCGCGGGGCCCAGGACCACCTCCGGCTGCACAGCAGGCTGGAGGCCGTGGGGCTCATCGCACTCACCATCGCCCTCTTCACCATCTACGTCCTCTGGACACTGGTGAGTGGCCGGGATGCAGCGACTGGGGGTGTGGCCCCGGGTGGGAGCAGCCCAGAGCCTGAGCCCCTGAGCCCCCAATTGTGGGGGCGGGAGGGAGGGACTGGGGGTGAGGCAGGCGGAAGCCTGAGACAGAGAAACCAGGAAAGAGGGAGGTGAGGATCGCTTGCTCCCCAGAGTTTGAGCCCAGCCTGGGCAATGAGGCGGGTAGGGAGGGGGGAGATGAGAGTCTGTTTTAGTTACTTTCTTACTGCTGAGACAAAATATCTGATATATACAAGTTAAAAAAAAAATTTATTTAGCTCACCTTTTGTAGAGGTTTCAGTCCATAGTCTGCTGGCTGCAAGGCATTGCAGAGGTGAAACAGTCCATGGCAGGGCAGACAGGAAGCAGCCAGCCTTCCTTTCCCTTTCACTCCTCTGAGGCTACAAGCCTAGTGGTTGGTGTGACCCCCATGCAGGGTCGGGCTTCCCATTATCCACACCCAGAATAATGCTCACGGCTCGGTGCACTGATCACACACCCTTAATTCACATTCACACACCCTACCTTCCAGCCAGCTCCAAAAAGCCCCAGCTATGACCACATGAGGCTTCGGGAGGTGACATCTAGATACAACCCATGGCAGAGTCTATCTTTATTTATTTATTTATTTTTGGGGGGTCGGTACTGGGGATCGAACTCATAACCTCACGCCTGCCAAGCAGGCATGTAAGCCACTGAGCCAAACTCCCAGCCCTATTTTTTTTGAGATAGGGTCGCACTGTGTAGTTTACTCTGGCCTTGCTCACATTGTAGCCCAAGCCGGCCTCGAGCTCACAACGCTTCACCTACCTCAGCCTCCCGAGTGCTGGGATTAAAGGCGTGGGCTGCCACGCCCGGCTCAGAGCCTATTTAAAAAAAAAAAAAAAAAAAAAAGAAGAAGAAGGAGGAGTTGGGCATAGTAGTACATTCTTGTAATCCCAGCACTCTGGGAGGCTGAGGCAGGAGGATTGCAAGTTCCAACCCAGCCTGGGGAATTTAGTCACTTAGCAAGACCCCGTCTCAAAATAAAAAATAAAAAAGGCCTGGAACGTAGCTCAGTTTGAAGGCCCTGGCTTCCATCCCTCCAATATTTCATATGCAACAGTTCACACGTTCAACACATGTCTGGTAAGCTTTTATTGTCTACTGATCTCACAGGTGTCTGAGAGTTTGTGAAGTGCTTGATGATGTTTGCACAAGGATGGCCAGGACTTCTGCACCGAGCTACATCCCCAGCCTTTTAAAATTTTTAAATTACTCGTGGTGATCCTCCTGCCTCAGCCTCCTGAGTGCTAGGGTTACAGGTCCGTGCACCACACCTGGCCTTGGGTATTTGTTTTTATAGGTACTGTTTTTGCAGTCTATTTATTTTCACTTTGTTGGTGTCCTTTAAAAAATAAGGCAGCCACCCAGCATACCTTCACTGTATGGCTGGTCCCTGTTTATTTAACCAATCCCTTCTGATGGCCTCTGGGATTCTTTCCAATGTGGATTTTTTTCCCCTTCCTTTTTTTCTTAAACCAACGCTGGGCACCACCTGTGCAATTGTCTTTTTTTTTTTCTTTTCTTTCCCACAACTCTGTGTGTGCTAGGCAAGCATCGTTCCACTGAGCCCCAGCCCTGGCCTCACAGTTATTTCTGGAAAACTGACTTGGTCAAAGGATGTCAAACACTGACATTCCTTCTTTCATTTTAAAAATAGAGTTTAGCCTTTTAGAGCAGGTTTTAGGTTCATAGCGAAACCGAGGAGAAACTTCTGCGGGTTCCCTTTTTTTTCAGGGAGGTACTGGGAGTCGAACTCATGACCTCACGCTTGCTAGGCAGGCTGAGCGTTCCCGTTTGTCAAGCCCCTCCCCACGGGATGTACAGCTTCACACCATCAACAGCCCACACCAGTTCAGCACTTCAGGTTTTTCATTTGGTTTTGCTTTGAAACAGAATGTCACTATGGAGCCCAGGTTGGGCTGCAACTCACAGAAATCCTCCTGCCTCAGCCTCCCGAGTGTTGGGATGACAGGTGTGCACCACCACGCCCGGCTTGGTTTTGCACATTTGTAGCAATCAGTGACTCTCCCGGAAGCGTCTTGGCACCCAGAGTCCATAGTCCACGCTGCCACATCGAGCGCATGCTCAGTAGCACACCTCCCGTGGTTCTGACATGTAATGACGTGTATCCCCTTCCCAGCATAATACTGCGTATTCTTTTGCCCTGCAGATCTTCCGGGTGGCACACAGCTGTCGTCCCAGCACCCAGGAGGCTGGGGCAGGAGGATCGCCGTGAGGTCCAGGCTAGCCTGGAATACATAGTGAGTTCAAGGCCAGCCTGAACTACATAGCAAGACCCTGTCTCAAAAACCAAAACAAAAACCAACTTCTGTTGTCGGGTTACTCATCCCTCCCTTCTCCCCCAGCCCCCGGCGGGCACTGGTCTATCCCCTGCCTCCTTAGGTTTGCCATTTCCAGACTATCACGGAGCTGGAGCCGTGCAGCATGTAACCTTTTCCAAATTAGCTTCTCTCACTTGGTCACACACATTTAAGGTTTCTCAGTATCTTTTCATGGCTTCTCACTTCTTGTTGTATTTTATTTTTTTCAAGGTGCTGGGGATGGAACCCAGAACCTTGTGCGTGCCAGGCAAGCACTGGATCACTGAGATATTTCTAACTCTTGCTTCTTTTTATTTATTTATTTTTATTTATTCATTTATTTATTTTTTGTGGCACTGGGGTTTGAACTCACAGCATCGCACCTGCCAGACAGGCGCTTAAGCCACTGAACCAAACTCCTGGCATTTTTTTTTTTTTTTGAGACAGGGTCTCACTGTGTAGTATAGGCTGGCCTTAAACTCACTATATAGCCTAGGCTGGCCTCAAACTTGCAGTGATCCTCCTTCCTCAGCTTCCCGAGTCCTGGAATAATGGGCGTGTGCCACTACACTGGGTTTGTTGGTTCTTTTTATCGCTGAAGAATAATCTGTTATCCCTGTGGGACATCCTGGTTACTTCCCAGTTACAGCACTTGTGTGACTGATTTGACAGTTTAATCCCTTCTGTGGGAAGCTGAAGCAGGAGGGTGGAAAGGTTGACCCCAACCTGAGCAATTAATGTAGTGATACAATGATGTCTGAAACTAAAAAATAAAAACAAAAAATGGATTGGGGAATGGAGCTTAGCACAATGATCTCGGGTTCAATCACCGTCCCACAAAACAAGGAAGAGAGGGAGAGGGAGGAGAGAGAGAGGGAGATGGTTATATGCTGGCTCTGCTCCTGAAAGCATGAACCAGGCTCTGGTGTGGGCCGAGCCAGGTGCTACGGGGCCCCTCTTCCTCTCTCGGCCAGGGGAAGCCTTCTGGGCCTTCTCACCCATGGCAGGACTGCCCCGCAGGTCTCTTTCCGCTACCATTGCCAGCTGTACTCTGAATGGAGGAGGACAAACCAGAAAGTCCGCCTGAAGATCCGGGACGCAGATGGCCCCGAGGACGCCCACCACTCCCCGCTGGCAGCCGGACTCCTGAAGAAGGTGGCAGAGGAGACGCCCGTGTGAAGGCCTCTTGGCTGGCGGAGAGGCCAGAGGCAGCTGGAACCTCCAGGCCTCTGGGCCTGGAAACCACCCCGAGCCTTCCCGCTCGGCCAGAATGCTTCTCGGGCCAAGAGCCACTTCCGGCGGAGCCTGTTCCATGATCCCATGTGAACACATTTTCAGGTTTTTTGCACACTGTTGGACATGACAAGGACAGACGGACAAAGTCCTGTGCTTCAGATGGAGCATGCACCCTGATCTCATTCTGAGGTCTGTTCGGCGCCTCCCGGGCCCACAGCCGAGGTGGGATCGTCAAGGGTGCCCTCGGGCTGGAAGATCCCAGCAAGCTTCTCGCGCTTCTCTGCATCCGGCAGGCTTGCTTTCCTGGCACCCTTGACTTTCTAAAGTTGCACCGCGTTTCAAAAAACACCACCCCTGAATGAATAAAAGGAGCCCTTGCTGGATGAAATGGGCTCGTTGGTTACATTTCCAAATGGCTCAAAGTGAGAGACAAGGTAGAGGGGTCTGTTATGAAGCCCACAGGGAGAAACGCAGTCAGAGTTTTCCCAGGAAGAGCAGGTAGCAGGGTAAACATCGCAGATGATTTGAAGACTAGATAAGGAAGCCAAATTTGGGGGCACTTGCGTGATCCCAGCTCTAGGGAGGCAGAGGCAGGAGGATTGCTGCAAGTTTGAGACCAGCCTGAACTACATAGTGAGAACCTGTCTTAAAAAAAAAAAAAAAAAAGGAAAAGAAAAGAGAAAAGAAAAGAAAGAAAAAGAAACTACCCAAGAACAATTTTCACTGGACCTCTTCCAGGGGCTGGCTACCATGCTGGGCCCCTTACACTCACTAGTAACTAATAATCAATCATACTTGCCATACTTATTGGTAGTCATGGTGGGTGAGACCCAGCATCCTGTCCTCTTCTGGCTCTTGTTAGCACCCTGTGGGGAAAGAAACTGTTACTACTTCCGCTTTACAGCGAGAAGATTAAAGCCCAGTGCACAGAAACCCTCGGAAGCTGTGTCGCGCTGGGGTCTGTGCTGCCCCCTTTTGGAGCTCGGGCCTTGTCTCCTCCATGAGGCCCAGAGGCAGCAGAATGGGCCCAAGCCAGAGGACAGCAGCTCCTTCTTGAGGCTTTTTACTTGTTGAGCTGTTTACATCCCAGACCTCTTGGCAGCCCCCTGCATTTAATGCTGAGAACAGCCCTGAAAGGCGGGTTCGGGGGAGTCTCTCTTTAAGCCACTTGCAGATGAGCAAACTGAGCCTCCGGGTAGTGGGGTCACTGGGTTCAAGGTCTGGTATTAGCTCATCCACAGAGGAAGCTAAGCCCTTTCAGCCCAGCCCAGAAGGGCAAGGGGAAGCCAGTTTGGTAAAGGGCAAAGAGCCTGCATGGCCTGTAGGATGAGCAGCCTGGGAGACTCCCTGGCTGGAACAGTGAGAAACAGATAGGGCTCAGAGGCCTCCAGGCAGCGGTGACAGGTGCAAGGGGGGCCTGTGTCTGTAGAAAGAGGCTCACACCCAACCACATTGTACTGCTACCTGGTGCTCACTTCTCAGGCAACTTTGGAGTATGTTGCCCCTGGAAACGATGTCAAGATGCCCAACCAAAATCCATCAGGTCCCATGAGCTGTGCATGGAACTGCACACCTAAATCCCAGCATTCGGGAAGCTGAGGCAGAAAGATCGCTGTGAGTTTGAGATCAGCCTGGGCTACATAGTGACTATAAGTTCAGCCTGAACTGCATAGCGAGACCCTGTCTCAAAAAACGAAAACAAAACAAAACACAAACAAAAGACCCAACCAACTAAACAAAAAACCGTGAAAGCTATTTCCTTTGTAAATCTCATTTTAACAAAAATTTTGAAATAGTCTCCCTGGCCTTGAATTTATGGTGATCCTTGTGCCTCAGCCTCTCCACTGGGACTACGGGCTTGCGTCACCACACCCAGCTTGTAAATCTCTTCTAGTACTTTCAATTATATTGAGAAAGTTTTATGCAGTATTTATTTGGTATTGACCGGTGTGTTAGAATGATCAAAATCTTCCAGGAACCCCCCCAGACAGGACTCTTGCTGCATTTCTGGCCGAGTTCTGCTTACAGACAGCTTGGAGTGACTAGAACCGGGTTTGTGCGCGCAGGTGTGAGGTATGCACTCCTTCCTACAGTACTTAAGGACGGATGTCGTATCCAGTAAGTGTCTAAAACAAATTTGACGCGGGAATGAATGAATCGACAGAGGCCGGTCTGCGCCTGCGCCCGTCGGAGGCGTGGCCTACGGGAGAGGTGTGGTCTGAATGAAGTTGGGGGAGGAAGCGGGAGCCGTCCGCGTCGCGCGCAGGCGTTACTGGTTGCATCGGGTCACGTGAGCGCGCAGGCGCAGCGCCTCGCAGCTCGCTCCCTCACACAAAGCCCAGACGCGGAGAAAATGGCGGCAGGGGTCGAAGCGGCGGCCGAGGTGGCGGCGACGGAGCCCAAAATGGAGGAGGAAAGCGGCGCGCCCGGCGTGCCGAGCGGCAACGGAGCTCCGGGCCCGAAAGGGTGGGTAGTCTAGGGTTCCTCGCCCCGGGTCGGGCGCCCGCGCGGCGGCTCCGTTAGGTCTGTTGGTGGCCTCCCGGCGCGGTCTCGGCGTCGGCCTTTCCCGGCCCGGGGTGGGGGGATCGTGACTGTGAGCGCGGGAGTCCCTGGGGTCGCCTGCAGAATTGGTCCTGACTTCCGTGCTTTGGGCCCGGCTCCCTTGACCCCTACGGGCCGGGTCGGCCACCACCGGCGAGGCCTCAGGCCTGGCCGCTGCGCGCGAAGGCGATGGCGCGGGCGCGGGAGCTGGGGATCCCGGAGTCCGAGGCCTAGGGCTCCCCCGGCAGCCGGTCGGATGACCTTGGGCAAGCGGTTTCAACCCTCGCCGCTCGGCGCCGGACCTCAATTTCCCGATCCGCGAGGGAGGCGAGGAGGGAGCCCGCGCGGCGGCCTTGGCGAACAGTCTCGGGGGGTGGGGGGTGCGACGCGGGGCCGGGGCGCGGCGAGGCCGGGTCGGCTCTCTGCCCCCGCCCGGCCGGAAGTGCTGGGCCGAGCCCGTCCCGCCCCCCGCTCGCTCCCCAGGTGCGCAGTAGGGATTAGTGGCGCGATCCGAGTTCAGCCTTAGAGACCGACAGGCCGGATGGTGGGGCGGGGGGGCGCTTCTGTGTTACTGGGGAGCGATCCCTAACTTAGCAGGGTATCATTCACTTCCAGACTCTGCCACCTTCTCCAGGCCTGTCCAGGGCTCTGTCTGCCTCTGGTTCTTGGTTTTTAAAGTTTTCGGAGGAAAGCGTCAGCTTGTGTCCCATGAAACCCACGCATTCCGATTACAGTCGCTGGAGAGAAAGGTGCGCAGAAATGTTTTGGCTCCGAGACCAGCAGCCGTGCAGAATCAGGAAAGCTGGGCACATGTTAAATTTGCATTTCTCGTATTTTTTCCCCTCATTGAGGTGAAAGGTACATAAAATTTGCATTTTAACTTTTTTTTTTTTTTTTAGTTTTGAGACAGGATCTCTGTAGGTAGTTGGGGCTGGGGGTAGACTGGGACTGGCCTGGAACTCATTGTGTGCAGTGCAGACTGGCTTGGAACTCGCTTAGATCCTCCAACCTCAGCCTCCTGAGTGCTGGGATTCTAGTCATGGCGCCGTCACGTCCGGCCTGTGCCTGACGTTATTTCTTGTTGTTGTTTTGTGTTTTTTTTTTTGTCTTTTTGAGACAGGGTTTCACTCTGCTGTTCAGGCTTGTCTTGGGCTCACTTTGTAGCCCAGGCTGGTCTCGAACTTGCATAGATCCTCCTGCCTCAGCCTCCCAAGTGCTGGGATTATAGGAGTGTGCCACCATGCCCGACCTGTGCCTAACTTTTTTTAAGTGTATGGTTTAGTGGAATGAGGTACATTGATTCATAGTGTTGAGCAACTGTTGCCACTATTCTTGTCCAGAACTTTTTTATCATCCCAGATAGAAAATGTAGCTTTAAACCCATTATGCTTTCATAATGTCTGTTACAGTCTATGTCTGTGATTTGGCCTTTTCAGATTTTTAACTTGGGAAACCGTGTGATAGTTTGTGAGCTTGAAAGTGAATATAGTGAATTACTTATGTTAATGGACATTCACTGTCTACTAGCTATATTGTTAAACAACAAATTGGAGAAAATTTCAGGTTCTTTTCTCTCCTTAGGTGGAGAGGAGCTACACTACCATGGTTAACTGGTTCTTAGAAATCAGAAACAGAAAAGCACCTCCTAATTATTCCCAACATTTTATTGTGGAAATCTCTGGATAGTGATGTTTCATTTTTAATTTTTCACCATTTGCCTACGGTGCCTGTTAGGATTTCCGAGGCCCCTGTTGGAGGGCTTTATGATGTATTTTGTGCCAGGTGATGGATGTCTGTAATCCCAGGAATCTGAGGCAGGAGAATCACTACAAGTTTGAGCCCAGCCCCGGCTAAGTAGGGACACTGTCTCAAAGAGGAAACAAAACAAAACAAAAAGGTACAGTTGTTTCCTGTATACAGATTGGAGTGTTGCTAGGGCCTTGTGAGGTCAGAGGTTGAATTAGTTACAGATGATAGCACCAGGGATACGTTTTTCAAATTTTCCACGTTCCATTTTCAAGTAGCCATTTTATGCCTGGATCATTTGACAGTACTTTGGAGTTAACATAGCCTTTGTTGGAAACAGCCCAAGCCTGGGACTGGCTTACTAGAGTGTATATACTTAAGGAAACTGCCAACACTTGGGTATTTTTGTAGGCCCTGTGGAAAACTTGTTTTTGCATCACAAAGTTCTTGAAGCCCAAGTCCTAAGGAGAGAGAGTGGTAATTGTGCTGTGTCAGAAATTGAGAGTGGGAAGCCCCACCCCCCAGGAGAGGGCTCCTTGCCCTCCTCCAGGAGGAGGAGGATTAGGACATGGTTGGAATGAGGTGGAGAGGATGTCAGGCAAAGAAGAAGAATTTGGGTGTATGCTTTATTAACAGACTGCCTGTGTTTGTGTTGCTGGGGATTGAACCCAAGGCCTCTACCACCGAGGGCCACCCCCCCAGCCATTGTTCTGAAGAATGGAGGTTTCTCCACTAAGGTCAGAGAGCTGGGGCCAGCTGGTGGGCAGTGAATTCCGATTCTTATCTTGAAGGCCTTTGAGAGATGGGAGGAAAATAGACACTTGGTTCTTCTAATTTATGTCTGCACCCAGAGAGGACTGTGCTGTAGACCAACAAGGCAGGTAGCCAGTAAGGTTGGTGGAGTCCCCACACTGGAAATCTTGTTTGCAGTTCTCTCCTGGTGCTGCTTTATTTTGATGAGAAATGTATCCCATTTAAAGTCAAGATTAAAGAGTAGATTTAGTAGCAGAAAAAAAGCATTTGGAGAAACATGGAAGTTTAGGTTGGTTTATTTTTTAAAAATACAGTAAAGGTTATAGAAAGGATTTAAAGTCAGTGATTTCACCTACTCTTCCTAATTGAGTGGTTCAGTTTGGTGTTTTTCTTTGAATTTTTGAGACAGGATCTTGCTGTGCTGTTCAGGCTGGCCTTAAACTCACTATGAAGCTCAGGCTGGCCTCCAACTTGCCCACCTTCTGCCTCAGTCTCCCAAGTGCTGGGATTCAGGCATGTGCCACAACACCCAGCCCCTTTAGGTAGTTTTGGGCTGAACATGTACTGCTGCTTTATTGTTAAGGTAGTCTTTGTTGCTTTTCAGCACTCCTGGGAACTACCATGGATACAGGTTCTGCTGGTTCTGCTGGTAAAGAAACTGATAGGTAAAGAGCCAAGTCATGTGGATAGTAAAATTGTGGATCTGGAGCTAGAACAGTGCTCTCCACAATTTAACTGCTCAGGGTTTCAAGAATTTCTGTGAAATTCTGTAAGGGTTGGCTCTCAAGGATAAGGAGGTTTCCTTTCACTTCTGGGGAAGTACACCGTAGGGGTTTGAATTCAGGGCCTTACAGGTGCTAGGCAAGTGGTTTTCCACAGAGCTGCAACTCTGCAGCTCTTACTACAAATTGTTTTGAAACAAAGTCTCACTAAATTATCCAGGCCAGCCTGAAATTGATTAGCTTGTTTCATCCTCTGGAGTAGCTGGGAATACAGGCATGCACCACTGTGCACAGCAGAAGGGTTCTTGTTCCTCAAACAAGTGATCAGAATTTCGGGATATTGAGATCGCCTCTCAAACTATCTTTTCCTTATTTGGGAAACTTGCAGAATAAATGACAGTGAATGTTATACTTGGGAATGGTATGGAGAAGGTCACTTTCATTCATTGACTAACAAAAAGGAGTACCTACTCCACAAAGGCCTACTATATTCACTGTATTAAAACAGTGAGCTGAGAGTAATGGTGCACACCTGTAATCCCAGCACTGGGGAAGACAAGGCAGGTTGGGGTACATACTGAGTCCAGGCCAGCCTGAAGTGCTACACAGTAAGACCCTGTCTCAAAAAATAAGTGAGTGTTTATTTATTTTATTTTATTTTATTTTATTTATTTATTTTGGTAGCAGGTTTTGAGCTCACAACCTCATGCTTGCTAGGCAGGCACCTGTGCCGCTGAGCTAAACCCCTGGCCTATTTGATCTGTTTGGCACTCTGGGTAGATAATTGAGTTTCACCAACAATTTGGAATTAAAAACCAGCCAGCAAAGAAAATATTGGTAAAAATGTGTAGTTTGCCTTATTAGATCTATCTATTGTGGTTGCAGTTTCAGGGACATATTACAAGTTTGTTACTTTATATTTAAGTCAAGCTGTTAACTGTGGTTAGGTTTGAAATTTAATAAACATGACTAGAAACTATGGCTATTTTCTAATTGATGCAAAAAACTGTACATACTTTAAAATGTGCAGTTGGTAAGTGGTCATTATATGGGACCTTCACTGAAACCAAGATGATCTATCCATAACCCCCAGAAGTATCCTCTTTCCCATTCGTAGTTCTTCTCTGAAGTTACTTTTCCTGCCACTACTCACCTTTTCCCCTTGATCAGCTTTCTCTTAGTGTACTTCAGTAGTTCTCAATGAGTGAACCCCTCCCCCCAGGAAATTTGGAAGTGTCTTAGAGAAATGTTCGATTTTCACCTTTGTGACTAGACGGTGGAGTTGCTATTGATATCCTAGAATAGCTGTAAATACTTTTAAACAGACTGGAGTACACTGAACTGCTCTCCATAGTAAAAGATTACCTGGAAGCCCAGCTACAGATTAGTTTGCTGGGCCGGATATTCTAGAGTATATGGAATCATACAGCATGTATTTTGTTTTTGTGTGGCTTCTTTGAACATAATTATTTTTGAGATTCACCCATGTGATTACATGTACTGTAGTGAATTTCTTTTTTTTCTCTCTTTTTTTCTCAGTACTGGGAATTGAATCCAGGGCTGTGGGCATGTTAGGTAAATGCTGTACCACTGAGTTAAATCCCTAGACCTTTTATGACATAAAGGTTTGATAAATTGCTGAGGCTGGCCTTGAACTTGCAATTCTGCTTCAACGTTCCACATAACTGGGATTAAAGGTGTGAGGTACCATGCCTGCTAGTTCATTACTTTTTGTTGCTTAGTATTATTTTGTTGTATAGTAGGTGATGGATGAGTGGGTCTTAGGTGTCAGTTTACTTTTTAAGAAAGTTACACACTGTTGGCAAAAGTGTTTGTACCATTTTACATCCTCACTAGATTTTTTCCTTTCCTTTCTTTTCCTTTCCTTTTTTGTCTTTTCGAAACTGCTCTGCAGTTCAGGCTGGCCTTGAACTCTGTAGTCTGGGCTAGCCTCACAGCAATTCTCCTACCTCAGCCTCCCAAGTGCTGGGATTACAGGCATGAGCTATCATGCCTGGCAATTTTTGGAGACAGGATCTCACTATATAGTTCAGGCTGGCCTGGAATTTGGGAGCAATCCTCTGCCTCAGTCTCCAGAGTGCTGGGCTAACAGACATGTACCACCATGCCAGACTGTTAATTTTTTGTATATGATAGTATAGCATATGGGTAAAACTGATAAGCAGCTTTTAAGTTCCTTAAATACTGATGTTGTTTTCCATATAAGTAGCCAGCAGGACTTATTTGCTAGAATAAGTGGTCAGATAATCTTGGATCTTTCCCTTAAATTTTTACTTTAAGAATTTTTCTGTTACAGATTGCGCATGTCAGTTCTAATGTCTGTCATACTCCAAACAGGGTATTTTAAAAAAAGGGCAATTTATTATTATTACTAAATTATGATCTTCTATAAAAATGTACTGCTAAAAGGCTTTCAGAGTTGATTGTTATATATGTTTTAGGACAAGGGAGGACTATTCCCCTCATTTTTTCCTGAAGGTAAGTGAGAAAATAGTATTGGATGTGTTAAAAATGAGCTGCAGGATACGATAGTCAGATCGTCTGCACTTTTATGTGTCTTAGTTGGATTCTGTGGTGAATACAGTTGGTAGTAATCATTAAGGTATTCAGAAAAGTTAACTTTTTAAAAACTGGGAGTGATAAAGAGTTCTAACCCTGTTTACTTAGGAGGAAACTTCATGGAAAGAGGAAACAACAGAGTAGGGTACATTTGCAGTGGTGCTGGGCCTGCATTTTGGGTACTACACACTCACCTGCACTGTCAGTGGTGAGCTATGTGTTGTGGATCAGCCCCAAGCCAGACACGCAGCTTCTGTGTTAGATTGCATAGCTTATTCCTAACCACCAGTGGATTGGCAGATTGGCAGCGTATCGGCGTTAGATGCGTCCTCGCCTGCTGTGATCGTAATTACTTGTTTATACAGTTTGTAACTTACGGGTGAGCTGAGTGGTCTGGAAACAGACTGGAAGTATTATTGTGTCAGAATAATGTTTTAAATGTAAATCTTTAAATATTGGAGGTTTAAAAAGCAACCAGTTATATTAAAATTATTTGTGTCTGTGGACACTCTGATGGACCATAGCATGTTGACTGATCTATATTTTAATGAATTTTTAGTAACATTTTCCTCATCAGCTGCCAAGAAAGAGTAAGAGGTGCCTTTGCAGATAATGTTCTGGTTGGCAGACTTTGGTGCAGGCCTTCCTAAGCAGTTGACAGATGAGTAGTTGTGGATTTCCTGTGGGATTTGCTTTGTGGTCTGCAACCTCGCCAACAGGGTCTCTTGTGAGATTGGGGATCCTGTTACTGAAGAATTCTGGGAATCTGGGATTGCAGTGGCCATGATCTTTTAGCCATCAGCTGGCATAAAGGGAAGTGTGTAGATTTTGCTTCAGTATAGTTCACATCAGGCAGAAGCCGCTTATGTGTCAGGTGAGGGATAAATCATACTAGTGTGATACCTTCACTGTCATGCGTGGCATGTTGGGGGCTAGCAAAGTTTAACTTTGAGGAGGGTTGAGGCAGGGTCTCACTGTGTAGCTCAGTGTGACCTTGAATTTAATGAAGTCATTCCTGCCTCAGTCTCCTGAGTGCTGAGATTACACAGGTCTACCACCATGCCTGCCTCTCAGAAAGTTAACTTTAAAGTCAGCCATAGTGACCTGTGCCTATAATCCCACCACTTGGGAGGCTGAGGATTGTGGTGAATTTGAGGCCAGTCTGGCAAGTTCAAAGCCAGCCTGAAATACATAATGAAACTTTGTGTCGCCCCCCCCCACCATGAAGATTGTTAACTTTGAAGTTTTTCTAAGTAACTATGTTACAAGAAAGTCCTTTATTTAAATGCCTGCGTGGCAGAGGCAAGGTTGTGAGTTCAATCCCCAGTGCCACCAAAAAAAAAAAGAAAGAAAGAAAGAAAGAAAAGTCCTCTAGCTACCATCTGGTTATTTGAATGACCTCCCACACAAGGAAGCCATATTCTGGAATAAAGACCAGCCCTTTAGTTAAAGGTAGTTTTACAAGTCGTCAGTACCATATTCTTAGGTTATCCATCTATCTATTTTTTGTCATGTGTCGCACAATTTTCCAGGGCCTGTAGGTTGGGAGTCACTGGGTTTTCACTGGTCATAGGGCTGGGGTCTTGGAATGACAAACTCTGTCTGCTGTTCCCTGCTTGTTACCTTCCATTGGTGCCTCCCTGGGTCAGAGTGGCTGAACTTGAGTAAGCACAGAGAGAGTAGCCCTGTCAGCCAGTACCTGGGCCTTCCCAGGCTCTACAGATAGTGACTTGTAGCTTGATAGCCCTCGCTCGGCTTTTGGAAGTATTTGTGTGTTCCTTTGTTTCACTCTAAACCAAAACTGTATCTGCGGAGCTTAGAGATGCAGTGTTACAGCTGGGAAGCACTGATACTTTAATCAAAGACAGAAACAGAAAAAAAAGGAAAGGGAGGCTTACAAAGGTAAGGAGTATTTACAGGGAAAGTTGTGCCAAAAGGCATCCACCCTTTATTGTGTCCTGTCTTCTACCTACCAGGGTTCCTTAGACTTGAAAGTTTCCTAGATTCAAAGTGGGAGGGTCCAGCAGTTTTTCTTCCCTCCCTCTTTTGCTTTCTTCCCAACTTTTCTCTCCCAACTCCTTGCCTTCCCTTCCCCTGCTTTCCCTTCTGCTGGGGATGGGGCACAATGTGTCATCAAACTAAGTACATGCTGTCTACCACTTTCCAATTCCAGTTTTTTTTTAAATGTAAAGCATATGTGAAATGTGCCATTTTAGCCACCTGAGGTGTACAGTTAAATACAGTGTTTCCCAAGCAGCAATATTTTATTTCCAGAACTTTACTTCCTTAAACAGAAACTCCCCATTTCTGCTTCCCCCAGTCCCCACTATCTGCCTATGAATTTGCTTGTTCTAGATATCTTACACAAGCAGAATCATAACGTATTTGTTCTTTGTTATCTGGCTAATTTTATAATATTTTGAAGGTTCATCTGTGCAACAGTGCGTATCAGAACTTCATTCCTTCAGCCAGGCGGGGTGGCACATGCCTGTTATCCCAGCACTCTGGGAGGCTGAGGCAGAAGAATTCTAGCAGGTTCCAGACCCGCCTAGGGTACATAGTGAGTGAGTTCAAGGCCACTCTGAGCTGCGTAGCAAGACCCCTGTCTCAAAATCAAAAAACAAAACCAGAACTTTATTCCTTTTGATGACTGAATAATATTTCATGCTGGATGCATCATATTTTGTTCATTCTATTCATCTACTGGTCAGCACTTTATTTCATCTTTTGACATTTAGTCAGTTAATGCTGCTATAAACATTGATGTGCACATGTGGAGTTCCTGCTTTATATTTTTTGGAGCAAATACCCAAGAGAATTACTGGATTGTATGATAATTATGTATATAATTTTAAATAACTGCCACTTTACTTTTCCTAGTGAATGCACCATTTCATATTCCTGCTCCCCCCCACAATAGAAGACATTTTTATGAAGCTGAAATGGGTTATGCCCATAAGTACCACCTCATTTCTATTCCATGAACTCTTACAAATATTCCCTTCTGCAGTCCCCCCCCCATTTTCATCTTAGAATTAATACACCTCAGGCAAGGACTTGGCCCACTGCCCTCTGTGTTACAGCCCATAGGAGTGGTTTGTAAGCCTATAAAAGCATACTTTTTTTCAGGAGTGGTTTATTAATAGATGAGTTTTAAGGAGCAGATTACTATAACTTTCCTATGGAACCCTTTGGTTTGAAAGTCTCATATCAATCCAGCCTTGGTTTTATGTTGTATTTAAATTTGTGAAACTGTGAACCTGGCAAATGATAACTACTGACTTTAATATTGTGCTAATATAAACCTCCCCCTCTCTTTTGAATTTAGCGAAGGAGAACGACCAACTCAGAATGAGAAGAGGAAGGAGAAAAATATAAAAAGAGGCGGCAATCGCTTTGAGCCATATGCTAATCCGACTAAAAGATACCGCGCCTTCATTACAAACATACCTTTCGATGTGAAGTGGCAGTCACTTAAAGACCTGGTTAAAGAAAAAGGTAATGGTACTGGTGGTGGAGTAGGGTAAGGAGGTTGGTGTGTCATCTTCTCTGTGGCTAATTCCTTGGTTACTTTTTGTCAGTGGAAGCTGTTCTGGGAGGAGCTTGTGTTCTGTCCAGGCTTAGAATTCACCCACCCCACTTTTTTGTGGTCATGCCTGTGTGTCAGGGTGGCGTGTATGGTCCCTTGATCTACAAATGATTTTACTGACTTAGTATGGTTAGTAGGACTCTGATTAGTGTTGAGGGGAGCCTTTTTGTGTTAAGGAAATTCACTGAATTCTTACACTACTTGGAGAAGTTTTTTCTTTTTAAATTTGTTCTGCGCTTTTAAAATACGACCGGAAGTTTGTTTTAATTTTGTGAATGTCCTCTTGGGGTCAAAATTTGGTAGCTGGGGTGTGTGCTGCTCTGATTCCAAGCATAAAATACTAGCTTCAGTTAAGCTGTTAGGCTTCATATCCCTGGGAAAAAACAGATTGGCAATTGGAGAATTCAAAATAAGGTATCTGCTTGGTAACATAGTTCCTTATGGGTACACATTGGCCGAGTCCAGGTGTCCACGCTGTGGTTTAGGGCAAAGGGAATCTACCCAGCTTAGCTGCCACCAGGAGATCCGAGGAGTCTGCCACCAGCGTCTTCGCATCACCCTAGCAGGCTGCTTCGGCGTCCTCTCTTTCCTCACTCCTGTCCTGCTGTTGCCTTCCTTTCTTCCCCACATGTGTCGGTCCTGCTGGTGGCACTCAAGACTAAATGATTGCTCAGCCCTGGTTTAGACTAAACTATTGCTAGAGAACAATTTGTATGTCTTGAGCTTCCCTCTCCCCAAAGGGCAAGCTAGAGTCAAATCATCCTTAATGGAGTCTTTTTGAAGGACTGAAAAGTATTGGTTTTCTGGAGCATTCATACTGAAGAGAGATGCGAGCATGACTTGTTAAATGATTAACACTTCAGTGACAAAGATGCCACTTGGGCAGGTCATTTTGGCATGTGTGCTGGTGCTACCTGCATCGGGTTTTGAAAACATGAATGGCCACTGCCATCATCCCATCACTATTTTGGCCATGATGTGCAAGAAGCACTAGGCACTGTGAACCTCCGTCCCACATGGTATTTCTCCAGGTAACATAGGTGGAAAAATGTTTCGGTGTGAGGTTTGTTTTCTGCCTTGATCAGCCAAATCATTCCTGACAATACTCCTAGGGCAAGAATGAAGTTTCTTTTGTCTGAAGGGTGTGTCATGTGGCATCCCAGATGCAGTGTTCTTGGTTTTTGGGACTGCTGCTTCATTATAAGCTTAGAATTTCTGAGTTGGATCTCATTCGAATTAGTTTTTGGAATAACCCCCAAATTTGTGTTCTTGTGATTTGGTTGAATCGCTGAATTGCTATTTCCATTGATAATAAGGTATAGTAGTTCCAAGAACCAGGAATGTGGCTTTGAAAATGCAATTGTTAGAATTTTGTAAGAGATTGCAGGCCAAATTCCTTTTTCATTTTTAGGAGTGTGTGAACCAGTTTTGGGACAAGATGGATAAAGTAGGTGACATTTTTACTGCTTAACCATTCAGCAATTCAGTTTTGGAAGTGTTAAAGCTGGTAGCAGCAATAGCAGCAGCAGCCATGACATTTCTGGATGTAGAAGCAGTTCACCTCAATTTACTATTTTGCACTGTAAAGTGTGGAGCCAGCCTGGTGGTTGATTTGGATACTTCCAAACTGGTTCTCATTTCCCTGGCATACTGCTATGACTGCCTGGGCTCAGCCCTTTTCAGTGTATTTTTGGTGTTGTAATTTAGAATTACAGGTGTGCAGTAAATCTTTTATTATTAACAAACGTTAAATGTTCTTGTTAAGAGCTCCCCTGTACTGGTTAAATTATTTTGCTGTTTAATTAAATTCTATGTAGTATTGGATTGTGAGCACAGTGAGAAGAGAAAGGTAATCTTTTTTATGGTATTGTTCATATTCAGTATATAAGGTCTAAAGAAATTTACTAAGTTTATATGTGTATGTCTCCTTGAGAAATGGTCTCACTCTTTTCGTTACAAGGTTTTAGAAATACATGTTAATTCATGTCTTGATATTCCAAAGTATGTCTAAATGTTTATTTAAATCAGAAATACTTGAAATCTGTTGGCAGTAGATCTTAAGTTTTTTTGAAGACATACACACGAGAAGAAATGACAGATAGAGGCGCTTATGCTTAAAGGTTGTAGTCTGACAGTCATCTCCAGTGGCTGAACAGAGCGATTTGGGCACACACACTCAACCACTCTTTATTAGTCTGCATTTAGAGAGTTTACCCTGAATGAAATCTGAGTCCGGTTGTTTCAGGAAACTAGTGGAATAAGAGCTAGAATTAGTTGTCCTTAACTTGAATTTTCCGTCATTGCACGGTGTCTAATTGCAGCCTTTTAGAAAGAAAGTAGTAGCTTTGGCAAAAGGGGAACTTTTGTAAGGACAGTCATGTGTGAGTATCGCACATACCCCTCCTTAACTCCAGATTTTCTTCTTCTTTGACCCGAGGTGTGCATTTCCCGTATTTAGTTTTAGCATTTAGCACTACTCAGGGAGGTCTGATTAATAATCTGACTTGTGGAAATTGGTTCTTAGGCCTTGTGCTTTAGAAAGAAACAAGAGTGGCACCATCATGAAATCAGTGCTGGGAGCTTTAAAGAGAAATTGAGAGCTATGTTTGGTTGTGCAGTGGGCTGCTGGGTTGTGTTGCTCAGCCCTCTGCTCTGTCAGTTGGGGAACTAGATAATTTTCAGGAGCTCTCTTGTCTCAAGCATCTGCTCCTGCCTTGCTTGTCCTTCCTGGCCTAGCTGTCTTGGAGAAAGGAAAGGTTTCTATTGCTCTTCCTTTTGACTGTGCTTAGTTTTAAGTGGAGGTACAGTATCACATGGAACAAATGACACTGTGGATACCAAGGAGTTGCTGGACAGCACTCCACAGCTGCTCAGTTGCATCATGACAGATGATGAGATGGTGTTTTACTGTAAGGAATGGTGGAATAAATAAGGATTTCTGTGAGTAAAAGGTGATTTTGAGCTTTGTTTTCTTTTCTCTCTTTGGCGGGTGGAGGGGGAGTTGCTGGGGATTGAGCCTAGGGCTTTGTGCATGCCAGGCAAGCTACATCCCTGGCCTGATTTTGGACATGTCAAACTTAAGTGTTGTGCTGCATTAGTTTGCGACCATGAAATCTTATGTGGACAAAGAGAGCTCAGTGCCGGGCCTGTTGTTCTCCCGGCCTAACCAGGGAGCTGGCACCCGGAGGTGGTGCACCTGCAGCCCAGCCGTGAGTAAACATGGAGTCCAGTGTGAGGAAGAAAGGAAGGTCAGTGATGTAGTTTACTTTCAGATCATTCCCAGGTTTAGCAGCAGTCAGTTTAACTTGTGTAAGCAAAGATTTCTTTAAGCACTTAATCCTTCTCATTATTTAATGCATCACTTTAAGTAAATTTCAGATTCCACCTGACAGAAAACTTGAGGCCCAGAAGGCAAATATAGTCCCAAAGAAAACTCTGCAGGCTCTCGAAGACAGCCTGCATTGCAGGTCTGCTTTCAGTCTAATAAAATCACTGCCCAGTCTACTCGCTCTTTTGTATTCTTCGTTGGAAATTCAGCCTGGACTTTTTCTTTATAACTATCTTTATATATAGTTTCTTTCAGCTTCTCATGGTAGTGCGACAATGCATTATTTACACATGCATGTCTGATTTATTTCACTTACGAGTGTGGTCTCAAGTTGAGTCCATTTACCTATAAAAGTCAAGTTTGCCCTTCTTTGTGTCTGAGTAGTACCCCATTGCATAAAAGTACCACATCTTTTTTATCCATTCCTCAGTCAGTGTCAGCCCAGACTTTGGAAATGCCTGTTCTGCTAAAGCGTTCATAGGTGAGAGAACTGAAGTGGAACCCAGGCGGTGAAGCTTGTATGATGTACTCTGGTCTTTGGTCTAGAGAGGACATGCTTTTTTGCTGTTGTTCCAAATTGGAATAAGTGTGGGCTTGGTCATTTTCTATGTTGTCCATGAGTCAATCATGATGTAGTGTAGTTCATTGGTGTGTGTTTAGCATGCGGTGAGACCCTGTGTTCAATCCCTAGAACCCCCAAAATAATTAAAATATTTATGACCTTATCATATGTGAATTCTTTCTTTCTAGCCTTTGTATTCCTTTATTTTTTGTCCATTACAGATTTGGGCAGCAAATGGGAACATAGAAGTGAAGCGCCTTTTTTTTTTTTTTTTTTTCCTGCGGCACTGGGGATCAAACTCACAACCTGGCACCTGCCTGACAGGCGCATAAACCGCTGAGCCAAACTCCCAGCCCTGGTTTTTTTGAGGCAGGGTTGCACTGTGTAGCTCAGGCTGGCCTTGCGCTGGCGTTGTAGCCCAAGCCGGCCTCAAACTCACAACGCTCCTCCTACTGCAGCCTCCTGAGTGCTGGGATTAAAGGCGTGCGCCACGCTTTTTTGATAAAATCTCACAAGAGTGTTAAATCACAGTAGTTTCAAACTTGTCTGAGTTCTGTTTGGCCAAATGTCATGATGTGTTTTATTCTTCAGGCAGTGTTTTTATAATCTACTTAATTGCTGGTTAAATTGATTACTTGGCATTTTAAATAAGATAGAGAATAATAACCTGTGATGTTACATATTTTTCAGTCTATTTTCATTTCAGTATTTTGATGTTTAAAGTTGTAGTCAAATTTATGTCAGCAGCCTACTCTTGGGATCCCTTGCGTTTTTTCATTATCGAGAGGGGAGAGGAGCAGCAGTATTCCCCATGTGTAACCCACTTGGTGAGGCTCCTCTCGGTGGTTCATTCTTTTAAACCCCCTATTGTGGAATGTGATTACTCTGTGTGTGATTGGCAAGTTTTGCCTCCGCATTCTTACTGATAGTTGTACCGACTGCAGTCTTTGCTTTGATCTCATAGAACTAAAAGAGATGGTTCTTTACACTTGATCTTAGCCAAAAGGCCGAGAAGCAATGAGAATTGGTTCTTTAAAGGCTTCAGGATTGTCTTCTTGATGGGAAATGTGAGATACAAATGGTTGTGTACCCTGTAAGACTAGACTGGTGGAGCTTCTCAGGGCAGAGATGGGGATATTCCACATTTGCAAGGGGTGCGTTTAGTACTGATGGTGCCTAAGGACAGCACTACTCGTGCTGACGCCACAGCTATTCTATGGGGTGGGGGGATTTTTTTTTTTGGAAAGAGTATTTTTAGAGCCAGTGTTTTAGTGCAGAAGATTGAAGTTGGGCATGTGTCATCACTAGAATGTGAAGTAGAAAGCGGTTATAGTTTTATAACCTGCTGTTTTGTTAAAGCAATTAAGATCAAGGAAAAAAGTTGGATTTGGGCTTGTTTTTAGGTTATAATAAGAACTTTTTGATGAAAATTTCTTTTATTGACACAGGTAGAAAATGTCAAATGCAGTAGTAAAATTCTGATAATATGCGGTTGTCTTGAGTTAGATATTGTGAGTGTAAGATTAATAGTTGGTAGTCACAGCTAGTAGGGAATAAGCTTGGGGTCTCTTCCCTGTTTTGACATTAGTTAGCATTTTCATCAAAGTGGAGACAAAAGGTTCTGGTTCCTGAATGACTGCTGCTATTGAAATAAATGGCTTTTGACATGGTCTCAGGAATTGCCACGTTTGGAACTGCTATGCTTTTATTAGGGTAAAATAAAGGCAGTTTGTATGACTGTCCTTTGGCGGTAGTCATTTATTAGTTATCTCAGAGGAGTACATACTCCAAAAGTTAACTCTTTTAGTCCCTCCTATTTCTTTGTTTCTTTGCACTAATTCTTTTTTCTGTTTTGTGCAAAGTGCCAGTTCTGTAACATTTCAGGAATGGACAAGGAAAGTGAGGCTGTAGAATTAAACCTTGAACACTGGCCTTGCTTTCAGCATGGTACAAATCCATTAATATATATGACCTTCACAATGTTAATTTGTGAGGTAATTTTCTTGTTTCCCATTTAAATCTTTCCTTGCCTTATTAATTTGAAAATCACAACTTTAATGTCCTTGGGACAAAGAAGTTGGAATAGGCAGGACCTATCAAGGCCATTAAGTGGGTTAATTTTACCCTTGTAGTGCAAAGATTCAACATACGGAATAATCCTTCAGGGGAAAAAGATTCCTGAGAACAAACCCTTTTTTAACTTTGGAGAGCCTGCCAAAAGATTGCTTTCTATGAGTTAATGACTGAAATTTGTTGAAGTGTGCCATCTTCAAGCTCAGCAGCCATTTTGGTGGTTGTCTTGATGGATTCTTAACATCATCTGGTCATGGTGGTCGTGAATGGGCAATCCAAACCTGGAGGGGAATCTGCAGGAACTTTTGAAATGCTTTGTGTGGTGTCCCCCGCCCCCCAGCTTAGAATGTGAGCCTTTAACTGTTGAGATGCCAACTGAGCCCTAAATTTTGAATTTCGTGTCCTTTTATGGGGAGGCTTAGAAAGCAGCAAGAATACACCCTGGCTTAATTCACTGACGAAAATCCAGATGCTGCTCTGGTTTCATGATTCTGTATTCAAACATTCTGATTCTAAATTGTGGAGCCTGGTTCTGTGTGCAGGACTAGTTCCAGAATTTGTCGTGCCTGCTGCAAACTAGAAAACCGGGGGCTTCCTGTGAACAATTTCTGCATTTCAAGGTGGCGCTAAGAACGTTGAACCAAACAATGGGCTCCAACCACACAGGTTGTGCACCCACAAAGCCAGGCCTGGGCTGTGTGTATGCCTTGGAGCTTATGTGTACGCATATCCTTGTGTCTGTAATGTGTGAGCTCAGTTCAGTGATGTTGTGACCTGTGTGCTGTTGCCTGCTTTGATGAGTAAGAGTGTACTTATAAAGCTTTTTCTCCCCTCCCCAAAAGTGAATTATGCAGACTTCTTTCCTACAGATTTGGGTTGCCTGTAGTCATGAATTGAGTTTTCCAGACAGGGAAATTGATAATGGACATCTGTGGAAGTAGCTTGTTTTTGGTGGGAGGAAGATCAAGGACATATTATTGTTAATGACTTTTCGCCTACTTTTACTGCACACCTGTAATGCCTAGTTTGGTGGCTTAGAGAATATGGAGTGTTTCTGGGCTTTCTTATTAAGGCAGAGGCTCCATACAAGGTTGCTGATGATTGTTCTAAATTCCCATTGTTTTCTTGGCTTTTCTCCCTTGGTTTATGTGTCGTCTGGAAACTGATTTGTAGTTGGTGAGGTAACATACGTGGAGCTCTTAATGGACGCTGAAGGAAAGTCAAGGGTAAGTGTCTGAGAGAATTTCTTCTGTGGATTTACTACATGACAAATGTAACTGTATGGTGACGTGGACTCGAATGAAGTCAGGAAGGCAGTGAGTGCTCATGTTACAGTAGCTATGTTTGATTTTGCCAACATTCGAGTGGGATGGGAGGGGGTTTGCCAGTGGGAGTCCCGCTTTTCCAAATGGCTGGCCAAAGAGTGCTTTGGTATTCTGTTTGGATGACCAATTTGGATAACTGGGGACCAATAGCATTGTCTCTTTGTTAACAGAGGAATTGGCTGTGTGTGAATTATGCATGGAATTTTAGCGGTGGTATAATTAATGTAAAACGTGTGTTCTTGTCTAGAAAATGTTACTCTCGGTTTGTTTGCTGAATTTGAAAGTTGTGTGAACCTAAGATTCCGAAAAGTTGCCTTTGTGCCAGTAAATTGTAAACCAAATACTACAAACCTGAATGTTCAAAATCGGCCTAGTTTAACGAGAACATACAATATTTTCTGTTGTGCAGTAGAATGGCTTAGAATAGTCAAAAGGACGAACTTAATTTATGGGACGGATGGATCTAGTAGGAGTATGAGAAGAGATTGATTGAGTACAGAGGGAAGCAGATCTAAAGCTTGCGTGATTTCTTGGAGAACTTGAATTTAGGTCTGCTCATAACTACAGCAAGTATAGTGTAGTGCTGGTAATGTGTAGGGAAAGGAGAGCAAGGAGACGCAGCTTTTAGTAAGGAAGGTTAGTAGCAGCTCTGTCACCTTTCCCTTAGAAGAGTTAATTTAAAAAAAATAATTATTACATCATATTTTTGTTTGTAACTGTCATCGATATTTACTATTTTTTCTTTTTCTTTTTTCCCCTTTCCTTGCTCTTCTGATTGGTCTGTGTCTTCTTCCAAAGGGATGTGCGTAAGTATCCTCTAGTTTCCTACTGGCATTTGAGACTTTCAAGTTGTAGGATTGGTTTCACTCGTTTCCTTTTGACTCTTCGTAGCGTGGTTGAATTCAAGATGGAAGAAAGCATGAAAAAAGCTGCTGAAGTTTTAAACAAGCATAGTCTGAGTGGAAGACCACTGAAAGTCAAAGAAGTAAGCACTGTCTTTCAACTTGCTCTTGGCGGTGACTTTTTTGCTTGATACACGCTAGGCAGCACTCCACCCCTGAGCCACACCTCCAGCCTTGAAGTAACTTGTGAATAACACTGGGTGACTGTGTATAATTGTAAAGTTGTCTTTGTTCAGAGTTAGAAGACAAGAATGGTCCTTGGGCAGACCAGCCTGTTTCGTTGTTTTTATTTATGATTATGATTTATTTGGTTTTTTGTTTGATTTTGGTATTTTGAGACAGTATCTCATTATTTAGTCTAGGCTGGCCTTGAATTCATTGTGTAGCCCAGGCTGACTTGA
This sequence comes from Dasyprocta punctata, assembly GCA_004363535.1. Classification (NCBI taxonomy): domain Eukaryota; kingdom Metazoa; phylum Chordata; class Mammalia; order Rodentia; family Dasyproctidae; genus Dasyprocta; species Dasyprocta punctata. Next base: position 39,353 of record RJWM01006459.1, read on the forward strand.
ATCCACTATGTAGCCCAGGCTGACCTTGAATTCATAGCAGTCCTCCTGCCTCATCTTCCCAAGAACTGTGATTACAAGTGTGTGGCTGACACACTGTTTTTAATGAGGAGGGTCGATCCCAGTCTCCAGCAGCCACTCCTGTGTGAACTTTGGAGTAGCAGCCAAGCAGAACCCCAGTGACTTAAGCTAACCACTTTCCTTAGGCCTTGTTGTTGCAGGGACTCTCCAACCGAGCCTGTGGCTTTTTATTGGGCCTCTGCAAGTAAGAGACTCTTATTTCATCTGCCAGTTGGAATACTGTTCTTAGCCCCCTTTTTCCTTTTCCGTCCTCTCCCCTCCCTCCCTGTCTCTGTCTCTGTCACTGTCTGTCACTGTCGCAGTCTCTCATCTGTGTCTGTGCTGTGATGGAACCCAGGACCTTGTACATGCTAGGCAAACACTCTACAGTTGAGCTGTAGTCCCAGACCCTCTTCTCCCCTTCAAAGCGAGTTGGCCTTTATTTAAATTTTCTTTCATATCAGATCCATATCAGATGTCTTTCTTTTCATCTCTGTTAAGAGGTTTTTTGGTTGCTGATTGAATGTCTCCTTAAATTCTTTGTGCATCTTCTTGAGAAGGACAGTCAGTGCATTCAGAGCTGGGAGGGAGGGAGGAAAGCATGGTGGGGTGTGATCTCTCTGGTAGTGATGCATAGAACAGGGTTTGAAGGGGCATGGCATGTGGATACCAGGGCTCCACACCTGTCACATACATGAATGAAACCAGCACCCAAAGCGCTTGAGGGGTGAGCACCCGGAGGATGAAGAATTGTGCTTTCAGACTTCTGGAAAAATCATTGATGGTTTCACAGAAATTGCACAAACCTCACTGTATTAATCATTAAAATCTGGCTTTACTAAGCCCAAAACTATCTTACTTTAATCAGAAAAGTCTCCACGGGGTCAGCTAATTATGTCATCCCTGTCTTTTTTTCTTTACTTAGTTTGGTTGAGGGTTGTATGTTCAGCACTAAATTTTATCCATCCTCCCCCTCCCCCGTTTTCTTTTTTTTTTCTTTCTTTCTTTCTTTCTTTGAGACAGTCTTGCTATGTAGTTCGTGCTGGCCTTGAACTCGAGGCAATCCTTCTGCCTCAGCCTCCTGAGTGCTGGGATTATAGGCATGTGCTACCATGTCTAGCTTTTCTTCCTTTCTTATTTCATTCATTTTTCTTCATTTTACTAGATTTGAGACTTGTCTTCCAAACAGCATTTCAATCTCAGAAATTTTGGGAATACTGATTATCATGCACTTGTGGCTCTAATTGTCGCTCGATTGGTTCCGCGTAACACTTCTATGCTTGTTTCAGGATCCTGATGGTGAACATGCCAGGAGAGCAATGCAAAAGGTGATGGCTACGACTGGTGGGATGGGTATGGGACCAGGTGGCCCAGGAATGATTAATATCCCACCCAGTATCCTAAATAATCCTAACATCCCAAATGAGATTATCCATGCATTGCAGGCTGGAAGACTTGGAAGCACAGTATTTGTAGCAAATGTAAGTAAATAGAATTATTGTCTACAGTAGAAATTGTACCGAGCTTTATGAGCTGCTCTTGTCTACGATTTAAAAGTAATTCTGTCATTTGAGAGGAAAAAAATTAAATGAGGGTTACATTATCTTTTTTCTGTTTTCTCTTTCTTTTTCTTTTTTCTTTTCTTTTTCTTTTCTTTTCTTTTCTTTTCTTTTTTTTTTTTGTGACAGGGTCTTACTATGCAGTTTAGGCTGGCCTTGGGCTCACTTTGTAGCCTAGGCTGGTCTCGAACTTGCAAATGATTCTCCTGCCTTAACCTCCCTAGTGCTGGGATTGATTATAGGAGTGTTACGCCAAGCCCAGCTTACATTGTCTTCTTGATTTATAGTTTTGGGGTTTTTTGGTGGGAGGGCTCTTTTTAAGGTATGTTTTTCCTATGCAGGTCAGGCTGGCCTTGAGCTCCTTATGTAGCCCAGGCTGGCCTGGAACTTAACGGTGATTCTCCTGCCTCAGCCTCCAAGTGCTAGGATTAAAGGCTTGCACCACCACACCCGGCACACTTGATTTATAAAAACTGGTCTTGGGGTTGGTTAGGCTTTGTCTTCTGGTGACCACTGTTTTCCTAAGTCACAGGGCTTGACCATATTCTGTGTGGGTCATGTTTACTGAGATTTGCAGGTGTTTACAAAAGTGGCCGTTGGCTCTGCATTCTCTGTGGGTTTACTTTGCGTTTTGTGCTGGGCAAGAGTCAGCAGAGCCAGCATACTGACACCTGCCTCTCCATGTTGTGCCTGCAAGGGGAAGTATGTTTAGGAGAAAGTGGGTTGGGTGGTAAACCTTAGCAGGGTAAAAGTCATAAAATAAGTGTTTCTTGGAAGTATAAGGAGGTTTAAGTTGTTTCTTTTGAGAAAGGAGACAGTAAATGGAAGTATAAGAAGGTTTAAGTTGTTCCTTTTGAGAAAAGAGGCAGTAAACAGAATAGTTAAGAGTGGGCTTCATAATCATATTTGAAAAATTCCACTGCAGTGGAATTAGTGGAATTAGTTTTTGTGATGTCATCTAGTGCTTGTTTCTACAGCATATTTCTTGTTCGTATAGTGAAAATGTTTTTCTTAGATGTTTACATTGAAGTTTTCACCCTCCTCCCCCTTCTCTCAATTAGCTGGATTATAAAGTTGGCTGGAAGAAACTGAAGGAAGTATTTAGTATGGCTGGTGTGGTGGTCCGAGCAGACATTCTGGAGGATAAGGATGGGAAAAGTCGTGGAATAGGCACTGTGACTTTTGAACAATCCATTGAAGCTGTGCAAGCTATATGTATCCTTTTGCAGAGATTCAAGTTGAGGTGAACAGGGTGACCTCAGCTGCTGTTTCAGCAGCAGTGTAGGTTTGTGTAAGGAAGAGGTGACTGGTGTGTGTGTGTGTGTGTGTGTGTGTGTGTTTTGTCTTTTTTTTTTTTTTTTTTGTGGCACCGGGGATTGAACTCACAATCTCATGCCTGCCAGGCAGGTGCTTAAGCCAAACTCCTGGCCCTAGTTTTTTGAGGCAGGGTCGCACTATGTAGCTCAGGCTGGCCTTGCGCTCACGTTGTAACCCAAGCCGGCCTCAAACTCGCAACGCTTCTCCTACCTCATCCTCCCGAGTGCTGGGATTAAAGGCGTGCGCCACCACGCCCAGCTCTGTTTTGTCTTTTTTGAAATGGTGTCACTATGCAGTTCAGGTTGGCCTTGAGCTCGCTTTGTAACCCAGGCTGGTCTTGAACTCACAGTGATCCTCCTGCCTTGGCCTCCTGCGTGCTGGGATTATAGGTGTGCACCACCATGCCTGGCTAACTGGTGTGGTTTTCATTTTGGTACTGGGGATTGAACTGAGGACTTCCTTGCACCTGCACCTTGCACATGCTGGGCAAGTGCTTTACCATGAAAACTCCCTGACCCTAAATTTCTGTTGCCTGTGTGTCTAGAGGAAATACAGTACTATGAAAATTGAAAGTTCTCTAGGCTGGAATTGATTCAGATCAGAGTGGCTAGAAAGGGTAGTTAGAATGGAGAACACAGGCACATGTCCATGAGTGGTCTTTTCCAGCTTCTCTTCTCTTTTCTTTTTTCTTCTTTGAGGCAGGATCTCACTATGTAGTTCAGATTGGTCTTGAACTTGTGGCGATTCTCCTGCCTCAGCCTCCTGAACACTGGCATTACAATTGTGCCCCACATCTGGCTTCTATTGTTTCCTTTTCAGTGGAGTCCAGGTTTGAAAGAAGCCCCAAAAAATGAACCACTAGAGAGAAAACACTATGTCCCTCACATACAATAGCTTTATAGGAGCCTGTCTGTCCAGTGGGTACAAGTCAGTTTGTTTGCAAGAGGCAAGACTTCTCCCTCCCCTAGGGTCAAGGGATTTGTTTGTATGTATGTATGTATTTGTAGTATTGTGCCTCGATGCAGGGTCTTGCTCATCTGAGACAAATGTACTACCACTGAGGTACATTTTAACCCCTTTTTAAAATTTCGTTTTGAGACATTGTCTTGCACAGTGGTCCAGGCTGGCTTCACCTATGGCTTAGCCTCCCAAGCCAGCAGCCGGCATCATCGGCTGCTGCTCTTGGCCAAGAGTTATATCATTTTTTTTTTTCTTTTTGTACTGGGAATTGAACTCGTAACCTCACACTTGCCAGGCAGGCACTTATACCGCTGAGCTAAATCCCCAGCCCAAGTTACATGTTTTTAAATCAGAATGGCAGGTGCCACATGTCAGTCATTAAACTCAGACAAGATATCCCTGAGGATCTTACCCAGAAAACATGGTGCTTCAGAAAATGGTAGGCACCCTGTCCTGTTGGACATGTACAGAAAACTGATGCAGCTGCTTAGAGGAGCGCTGCCTGAGAAGTGTGAGTCTGTGAAGCTGCATTCCTGAAGAATAAGCTAAAGTTTATTTTCTTTTTCCTTCAAGCATTCTTTATCCTGATGCTTATTGTAGAAGCAAATACATGAAAGTAAAATGAAGAATTGAAATGGCTTATAAATTCACCATTTAAACTGATAGCTGTGCAGTGTTTTTAAAAAATTTGTTTTGCAGTTGTAAGAAACAACCTTAATTGTAATACCAGCTATGTTTAATGGCCAGCTGCTATTTGATAGACCAATGCACGTCAAAATGGTAAGTTGATGGCATTCGTTTCTCCCTTCAATCCTCAAATTTAAGTTTAGCCAAAAAAAAAAGAAGTGTGCATATGGCCACTGTACTAAACTTAGGGTTCAGTCTAAGCTTAATAGGGTACAGTATGTCGAGCACATTTGTGACAGCCTGTTGCTCATGTAGACTTTCTGCCTGGTTGGCTGTGATTGGCATGTGCAGAAAGTCCCGTGACTACCCTGCTTGTGCAAGTGATCACTTTCAAAGATACTTGTAGGTTTTCAGTTTTCAGAGTACTACAATGTAATGTTTGGTTATCATTAGATCTGTGGTGAACTGAATTAAGTCTGATTCAGACAGCTTTTAAAGTAATGTCTGTTGGAGCACATTTCTGCCTAATTAAACATTAGCCCTGCTGTGTTAGTGCCAAAGATAATAGTTAATACAAACATGGGTGGAGTGTTCTCGGGACAGTCTAGTTAGGACTCAATCCGGAAGAAGATAAAAGGAACTTTTTAGGTATTTTAACATTCAGTGTTTTTGTTTCTTTGAGACAGGGTCTTGCTGTATAGTTCAAGCTGGCCTGGAACTCACAGTGTAGCCCAAGCAGGCCTTGAACTTGTGGCAGTCCTCCTGCCTTAACCTCCCAAGTGCTGGGATTGTAGGTGTGAGCCACCACACCTGGCTTAACATTCAGTTTAGTTTTTTAAAAATATGTATTTAACGCAAATGCTCAAAAGTCAAAAAGCCTGAAAATAGTGCTCGGTTGTACTTCTTACCCAGCCCCCCCACTATCCTCTACAATAATACACCTGTGTTTTTCTCTTTACCTTGACAAAGAAGGTGACAAGTATGCTTGTATGTGCCTTTTTTACCCTTGCATAGTATTCCATAGTGTGATATACCACAATTTAACTACTTGTCTGTTGACAGGAATTGTCCTGTTTTTTGCTACTGCAAACAGTGCTGCAATGAATAGTTGGATTATCTTTGTTTACTTTTTATTTCAGGATGAAAGGGCTTTACCAAAGGGAGATTTTTTCCCTCCAGAACGTCCACAGCAACTTCCCCGTAAGTATTTGAGTTATGTCAAACAGAGAATTACGGTTACAAGGAACCAAGGAGGATTATGGTTACACTGGAACTTGTGCCAGGTTAGCCAGGAGTTCTTGTAAGCATGTGCCTTCTATAGATTTTTTTGAAGAGAAATAAGCAAGGAAAAAAATTTATTTATTTATTTATTTAGCGGCACCGGGGATTGAACTCACAGCCTCATGCCTGCCAGACAGGCGCTTAAGCCACTGAGCCAAACTCCCAGCCCTAGTTTTTGAGGCAGGGTCACACTATATAACTCAGGCCGGCCTTGAACTCACAGCGCTCCTCCTACCTCAGCCTCCTGAGTGCTGGGATTAAAGGCGTGTGCCACCACGCCCAGCTGAAAAAAAAAAACACACACTTAAACCTAAGAAGGGTTGTTAGGGTTACTGGGTCACAGGCTGTAGTTAGGTGTTTTGAAAGTGACACGGGAAGGAAGAAACAGAAACTCCAGAAGGAATTAAAGCAGACCACACTGAGAGTCACAAGATACCGGTTATCACTGTGTGGCCCAGCAGTTCCATTCCAGCTGTATTCCAAGAGAATTAAACCGTATGTCCACACTAAAACCTGACAGAGATCAGAGATGTTCATAGCAAAATGGCTCATAAATAGCCTAGAAGTCAAGATGGCTCACTAGCTCAAGAATGGATAAATACATGTCCATATGATGAAATATTATCCATTTGTAAAAAGAAAGAAAGGAAATACAGACACGTAATGAACCTTGATTCCAGCTCCAGGAAATGACTAGAATAGGCAAATCCCATAAAGGCAGAAAGTAGATTACCAGTTGCCAGGAGCTGGGAGAGGGACGAGGAGTCACTGCTAGTGGGGTTGGTCTTCCTATTTGGGCTGATGAAAATGTCCTTTAATTGGGCACCAGTGATGGTGGTATAACAGAATATACTTAGAACCAGAACCACTGAACTCTGTACTCAGATGGTTGTTTTTGTGGTATATGAAGGTTAAGCACATTTTTATGAAGAAAAAATTAGCTGTTTACCGTATGAAGGTGAAAATCTGCCTTGTGAGGGAAAGGCTAGTTGATAGTTCACTGTGAGTCGTGCGTATTCACACCATGTCCTGTTGATACTGATGTGAGGCATGCCTGTGACAGGGTGGAGTCTTGGGCAATTGGTGTCCCCAGGACTTGCCTGTGGCAGGAAGACCTTTGTGGCCCTGGACACGAGGGGACACCCTGGTGGAAGCCAGGTTGCAGTTGCCAGCCCCAGGGAGGGAGATCAGAATTGAGTGGAGCCTGAGCAACAAGCTACTGTAATGCGATGGAGGGAGGAGGCCTTGAGGGAGATGAGTGGTTTTGGGAATAGGGAGAGGGCAGGCTCAGTGGCATTGCACACAGCTAGTGTGCCTGAGGCCCTGGGGCTGATCCACAGCACCTCAAGAAACAAACAAACAAAAAAAAAACCCCAAAAGGACAGAGGGCTTATCCATTGAAAGATATCATCACCAGTATCTAGGAAGGACTGCATTTCCATGTCTTAGCTCCTTCAGTTTTATGGGCACTGCTCATGTGCCATAGCTCCTGTTGACTCTTGTGCCTGCAGGAGGGGGAGGAGCACTGGACCCCAGGGAGCCCATTATCCTTGCTTCGTGGTCTCTCAGACAGGTTTAACATCAGAGCCTTGAGTGCTTTGGGAAAGAGTAGCCTTGGTGATCTCTTGCTGCTGTTGCCATGCAATTAAAACAAGGAGAGGAACAGGTTAAATACCTGGGAACTTGTGGCAGGTTTTTTTTGTTTGTTTTTTGGAAATCCATTTTATTCAAAGATAAATAAAAGAAAAAACTGTTAACAATTTCAAAGCACATCAATCGGGGTAACAGTGGTACATACGTTTCACATTGTCATCCCCAAATCATTCACCCAGAGCACAAGACATCTGTTGTGGTGGGTTTTTAATTGTTGTTTTGACCTTTGCACATCTTGGTTTAAGCCTCAGACCACAGTTACTCAGAACATCACCAGTGTCAGGACTGATGGCTGTTTCCAGTCTGTTTTGTTGGGTCCCTGTTTGTGCTTGTCGGTGTCAACCTCAGGGCGGGCTGGGTGTAAGAGTTGGGAAGCTTTGGGAGTAGGAAAGGAGGTTCTTCGAATACACTACCTTCACTGTTATAAAACCACCCACGTCAGAGACCAGTGCAGCACTGTGTGTTTCGGATTCACAACACTTGTTTTTATCAGAAAAGCGCTTTGGGCATCAGGTCCATCAGGAGGTGGGCCCTGGGTGTGTCTGTGCTGCTTGCCACCTGATCTCTTGAATTACCTGTTTTGAGCACACATTCTGCAATTCATGATTTAGGGAAACAAAGAGGTACTTGGGATTCTTACTCTATGGGTTATTCTAGTTCTTGGCAGCTTCTGAGTAAATCGGTTGCCTTTGTTGTACAAGCACACACTGTGTAAAAAGGGACGCCTTAGTAAAGGCGAGTGCTCCCAAGTGTGCACTGTGAAATTTGAGTGGGGCAGGGCAGGGATTGTGACAGTTCCAGCACATAGGTTCTCTCTCCTTGGATGGTTGGCATTTTCTAAGAGGAAAAATGGACGCTTTTGACTTTTTTTTTCTCTTTCCAGATGGACTTGGTGGTATCGGCATGGGGTTAGGACCAGGAGGGCAGCCTATTGATGCCAATCACCTGAACAAAGGCATTGGAATGGGAAACCTAGGGCCTGCAGGTGAGAATTATGTTACATCTTGATTGGTGATTTCTGGGGAAGTTGAAAGTTATTAAAGTTAATTATTTGGAGCTGGACATGGTGGTGCATGCCTGTAATCCCAATATTCGAGAGGCTGAGGGAGGAGGATTTCTGTGAGTTTGAGGCTAGCGTAGGCTACCTAGTGTGTTCAAGTCCAGCCTGAACTACATAGTGAGATCCTGTCTCTAATCAATCTGTCAATCAATCAATGGGGTTTGAGTAGTTCAAAGGGGATAAAGGTGGGATTTTTTGTTTTTATACTGGGAAGTGAATCCAGAGCCTCACACATGCTGGGTGAGTATTCTGTCACTGAGCTGTATCCCCAGCCCTTGGAATAAAAATTTAATCAGGGCAAAACTCCAAGTTCACCTCAGCTTCATTTTAATAAAGACATTATTACATTTTTAACTGACTTGACTCTTTTTTTTTTTAAACTATTACACTTTTTCATTTTATCATGACGGTGACTTTCTGAGCAGAGATAGTTATGTCACTTGATACAAGGAGGCAAGCCAGAGAGTTGGTCTTGCCCAAGGTCACACTGTCCGTGCCAGGTTGCAGGGCTCTGTTTGTGGGATCACAGTACTGCTACTGCTCCCTCCTGAGTGTCACAGACTCTTGGGCTCTCACTGATGTTGGCGTGGCTTCTTGTGGAAGGAGGGGCAGTCACAGGTATGATAAGGTTTGGAGGGCTTCACCCTGGGAACACAGCTGTCACAAGGAGAACAGTGCACTGGAAGACAAGAAGCTAATGAATGAAAGCTCAGACATTTAGAATACATAACTGAAACTTCTCAGTTCAGCATTTTAATTTCTGTATACTGAGATCTATCTGTCTGTTTGTTTATTTTTTGAGATAGGGTCTTGTTCTGTAGTTCAGACTGGCCTCAAACTCACTGTGTAGCCCAGGACTGGCCTCAAACTCGAGGCAGTCCTGCTTCACCCTCCCAAGTGCTGGGATTACAGGCGTGCACCACCATGTCCCACCCTGATTTTTCTTTCTTGGAATCATTTGAAATTGCACTGTGATGCAGTAACCTTACCACTGTGAGTTTTGCATGTCCCTGGTCCTCTTGCCGGAGTAAGCTCTGGGTCACCACCTCAGACAGCTCTGCCAGTCTCTGCCACACGTCCTCGCTCTTACTCCCTTGGCTGACGTCTTAGGAAAGGCTAGGAGTATGAGAGGAATTCTGTGTTTTAGGAACTCCTTTTTTTATTTTGAGGATTTTATATGAAGCAAAGGTTTTATTAAAAGTACACTTTATTCCATAGAATTCTAAAAAGTGAGTATTTCATTAATGTATTTCTTGTTTAATACTGTCTGATTTAGTCATTTAATAAAACTATGTAAATGACAATACTAAGCCATATTATTTAGTTAAAGGCTTGAATTGTTTGGAGTACGAGTTTTGCTAGTTCACAAGGAAGAACCCTCTGTTTTGTTTTTAGGCAAAATATGTTAGTCATTAGAGATTTTTTCATTTTGAAATTTCTTGTGCTTTTTAAAGTTTAAATGTTACTGCTTTGGCATAATTTTAGTTTGCATTGACTTTTTCTTTTTAAGGAATGGGAATGGAAGGCATAGGATTTGGAATAAATAAAATAGGAGGTAAGAAATTTAAAATAAAGTACAAATGTAATCACTTTTAGGTATGGCTTTTCTTCCTCTTTTTCATCTTTTCTTTTAAGCCCTGCATGAAATTCTCACTTTGGTTTCTGAGGTTTGAGCCTAGAAATCACTTTCCTTGTCTGTCCATTGCTTCATTGAGTGCTGGCTTTCAGCTCTGGCTTTTGCTAACCAGCTCTGTGACCTTTGGCAAATCACCCCATCTCTCTGGACCTCTTTTTGCTTGTGTGTTCATTGAGGGGTTGGATCAGGTCAGCTTCTTGAAGATGATGATTTTAATACAAAGGGCACCAACATTTTTTTTCTTCCTAAAAGCGCTTACATTTGGTAAGTTATTGGCAGAAAATGCCCCAGGTGGAAGACGTGGAAAACATTTTTCTTTCTCTGGTCAGCCTGAAGTCTCAGTGGTGTGGTGCTAAAATGCAGCCCTCTCTTGCAGGCATCGAGGGCCCCTTTGGTGGTGGCATGGAAAACATGGGGCGGTTTGGATCTGGGATGAACATGGGGCGGATAAATGGTAAGATTTGTGTTTCCTCCCTGCTGGTGCCTACCCTTTGCTGGTGTGGGCTTCCACGAGACCTTCAGGATGCACACCCACTTTGAATGATACTCCACTTCTGCTTTTCGCTGATCAGACGTTTAAATATTTCAAAACCTAGATTTCACTAGACTTAATAGTACACTTAGGCACTTAAACTTTTGAGATGTTCAGAGTTCCAAATCTCCCCCAGAATTTTCCAGTAAAATTCTAAAAGGCTTCTTACTGACTCTCACTCAAAAGCATATAGATATCTGTTGTTATGTTTTGAATTCAAAAATGGTCTTCCACGTGGAAGACATTCAAAATTCATATACTCTTAAGGATGCTGGTGGTTTTTTTTTTTTTTTTTTTTTTTTTTTTTTTTTTTTTTTTTTTTTTTTTTTTTTTTTTTTTTTTGGTGGTAATGGGATTGAACCTTCACAGTGAGCTCCACCCTGGCCCATTTTTTATGTTTTAATTAATTTATTTACTTTGTACAAATTTTTTTTGTGGGTACCTAGGATTGAACTCACAACCTCACACCTTCTTCCAGGCAGGAGCCCTTTGTACAATTTTTAAAAATTTTTTTTATTTATTTTTGAGACACAGTGGTCTTGCTTTTGTAATTCAGGCTGACCTCAAACTCACTGTGTACCCCAGGCTGGCCCTGAACTCAAAGCCTTTGTTCTGCCTTACCCTCCCAAGTGCTGGGATTATAGGTATGCACTACCGTGCCCAGCTATTTTTTAATTTTGAGGTAGGGTCTTGCTAAGTTGTCCAGGATGGGCTGGAACTTTATATCCTCCTGCCTCTTCCTCCCAAAATGCTAGTTTTACAGGTGTGTGCCACCACACCCAGCTATGGGTGAGAAGTTCTTGAGCATCTGCCTAAAGACTGACTTGTGTGCAGAAAGTATTAAAAGCTGTACACTCCTATAATTTTAGTATTTCCATGACACAAATTCTGGTGTGCTGCCATTCAACTCTTAATCCTCCAAACTTCTTGACAGGAGTATAATGGTAATGCTAACTATAATAACATTGTTTTACTCTATTCACTCCTTGCAAGAACCACAGGACATGTAGGTACTGTTCTTCCCATTTTATGGGAAACCGAGGCACAGAGAGTGACTTGCCTAAGGTCACGTGGCTGGTAAATGGTGGTGCCTGGATGTGAACCCAGGCTGGCTCCAGAGCCTGGCTTTTCACCATGGTCTCTTAGAATTGCCTCCAGCATAGCGTTAGCCCAGTGCTGAAAAACTAACCGGAAGTCTGTCTTTTTAAAGTCCTCTGAATTCTGGTTGATTCTGATCCCTTCCTGTTGGAAAGTTGCAGCTTTATGTATAAACTTTGAAATGGGACATTGTGGAGGATTGGGGTTTGAATGTTTCCTAGCTGGTCCATAGTAACATGCAGATAGTGTGAAGATAGCAAGCGTCTGACGAGGATTGCTGTTCACTGTCTTGCCTTGAGAGGAGGGTGTTCTGAGGGTCAGACTGCTCTGCTTCTGGGCTGTAGGTTAAGGGGCTGCAGCTTTTGTCTTCTTCCTGATGCCTTGTTCTAGAAGATGGTAAAACAGTGTAGGAAGGACAGCGCTACTAGTAGTATGGAGACAGAAGTCAGTTCTTTGAGTCTTGCCTGTTTGCATATACTGGGATGTGAGCAGAAAGTGAAAGTTTGGGAAGTCTGACCTGATTAGTTCAGAACTGCTCAGTCATTAGAAAGGCATTACAGGTTGCTTTGAGGAATGGAGGCGGTACAGTTTAGAATTAGTCAAAGTGGGTGGGGTGGTGCTGGAAGCTGCTGAGCTTGTGACAAAGTAAACTTGGTAAACTAGGAGGTGCAAACCCCGCAGTTAAGGTCTGAGCCTGGTGTTGAGAGTCAGGGTGCCAGTACTCCTAAAGAACCAAGCCTGGAATTTGTTGTCTTGTTCTCAGGTGTCCTCAGCTGCGCGTACTCACTGTCCTGTCTGTCCTCAAGCAGGAAGTAGGACCTTCTTCACACAGGATCTGGGTTCTAATTTGGGTGGAATGAAGTCTAGAGCCTTTGGTGCTGTGTCTGAGGAAGGTTTAAGTCACTTTTTTTATTGTAAACAAAAGGAAAGTAAGACATTAAAACAAAACAATTTCACAACCAGCCAATAAGACAGTAACAATTGTCAGCACATTGGTTTTTTATGTATTTATTTTTTTTGTGGCACCGGTGATCGAACTCACAACCTCACGCCTGCCAGACAGGCGCTTAAGCCATTGAGCCAAACTCCCAACCCTAGTTTTTTTGAGGCAGGGTCGTACTATGTACCTCAGACTGGCCTTCCGCTTGCGTTGTAGCCCAAGCCGGCCATGAATTCACAATGCTTCTCCTACCTCAGCCTCCTGAGTGCTGGATTAAAGGCGTGCACCACTATGCCAGGCTTATCAGCACATTGTATATTACTATATTTCCCAGAAATTATTTAAGATAAAAAAATACAGACATGAAACATTATCCAACAAATTATTAACACAAAACCTTTGCTTCAGTGTATAAAGAGAAACCTGCTATATGATTCTTTTTTGTTATGATTACTCTCATTTTGAAATAAAACGTTTCACATTAAAAATAAAATCTGAAGATGACCCTGAGAAAACTGTGTTTCACTCAAAGTTCTTTTCCTCTGACTGTTCCAGCTAATTTTTTATATACATAGCTTTTGTTTCAGTTCATCACACCAGTGCAACCATGCGATAGTCACATATGTGTGACTTATTTAGTTCACTCAGAAGTATATTTTCAGTGCTCATCCATTTAAGGGTGAAAATGTCTAGTTTATTCTTTATAGCTAAGAAGTATTCCATTATGTAGAAATACCACATCTTTTTTATCCATTCCTCGGTCGAGGGACATTTAGGTTGTTTCCAAGATCTAGCTATTATGAACTGGGCAGCTATGAACATAGGTGCACATATATCACTGTGGTGAGATGTTTTTAGTTCTTTCAGGAAGATACCCAGAAGGGGAATAGCTGGGTCAAATGGAATCTCCAATCCTAGCTTTTTGAGGAATCTAAAGCTGTTTTATAATTAATCATGATGCATCCATTGTGGCCCAGTGCCAGTGTTAGACTGACATTGTCAGGCCCAGCGAATCAGTCATGTATAGGTCAGATCTTGACAGAATGGCTACAAACATTTGAAAGTGATTATCACTATCGAAGATTACTGTTTGACAATGTAAATTCTTCCTTTTGACTACATTAGAGTTTTCATAAGACTCCCTGCACTGTGGGGCCCTGTTGACACTGAGACCATGTGTGTGAGGGCCTGCCTGTATTTCAGGAAGCAGGTTGCGGCCCTCCAACACCCCAAGGATAAACGAGAACAGCAGCCTCGCCATGATGGCCCTCATTCCAGGATTTTCTTGGCCAGTCCTTTGAGCCCAGTGACCCTTGCCTGCCACCCGCAGACTTGCATGAGTGCAAGACTTTTCCAACATAGCAAGCCTTGGTGTTTACTTGGGTTAATCCAGACAAGAAGTCAGTCTGAGGTTGCTGAAGTCCTTGTCAGTTAACAAAGCTACCTGAGTCTGTTTCCACATCTCTGATTCTTGTAGCTCCATTGAAAGGGTAGGGATGCGGGCTGTGCATAAACAGTTTTTGTAGTTGTACAATAAAAAGTGTCCTTTACATTGCACCTCTTTTCCCTGATACGTAGTGCCTTAGCTGGTGAGCATTTCTTTGCAGACAAACATGACCGCAGCCATTTTTCCCACATAAATCCAAATGTGGTTATCTTTTCCAGAATCATAAAACAAATTAAGTTCATGAACTCAGATATCTCTCTCTCTCTCTCTCTCTCTCTATATATATATATATACATATATATATATATGTATATATATATGTAATTTTTCCCCCCCCGGCCCTGGGAATCAAACTCACAGCCTCACACCTGCGAGACAGGCACTTAAGCCACTGAACCAAACTCCTGGCCCTAGGTTTTTGAGGCAGGGTCGCACTGTGTTGCTCAGGCCGGCCTTGCGCTCGCGTTGTAGCCCAAGCTGGCCTCAGACTCACAACTCTCCTTCCTCCTACCTCAGCCTCCTGAGTGCTGGGATTTATTTATTTATTTATTTATTTTTCCCCCCGGCACTGGGGATTGAACTCACAACCTCACGCTTGCCAGGGCAGGCGCTTAAGCCGCTGAGCTAAACTCCCCAGCCCTGGGTTTTTGAGGCAGGGTCGCACTATGTAGCTCAGGCTAGCCTTGCGCTCGCGTTGTAGCCCAAGCCGGCCTCGAACTCCTCACAACGCTCCACCTACCTCAGCCTCCCGAGTGCTGGGATTAAAGGCGTGTGCCACCACGCCTGGCATCCACTGTATTTCTAAGGTGGGAGATTAGTATTAGTACCTAATGGTGGATTCCTCAGAGACCTCTCAGTGGGGCGGAGACAAGTGTAATACACATTTGAGTCTTACACAAGAGGGCTCTCCAGGAAAGCAGCAGCCAGTGATGGGAGCCATGGAAGGCTTTCTTGAGCAGGTGGCAGCTGCGAGTGGCCTTTTCTCCCCAGAAGCTCAAGTCTCTGTTTTTGAAAGACATTGTGAAAATAACAGAAAAGCTGTCAAATCCCGTTACATAGAGTACTCAAAATGTAGTTAGTAAACACGTCTGTGTGCAGGCAGAGTTCTGTGTTTTGTTAGGGTGTTCATCTATAGTAGAGCAGCTTTTGCCACATCCTCAACAGGCATGTGGCCTTGGTCAGGTTCCCTAGTGTGGGAGCCTGGGTTTCTTTGTGGAGGGACCATGGCAGTGGCGGCAGGTAATACAGGTGTGCGGGTGGCTTGAGGATTCAGTACATCAGCAGGGTCTTCTGTAGCCTGCTTGTGATGTGTTGTGCCTTGCAAGTGACCTGCCAGGTGCCACAGATGTGAGTGCGTGGTATGTGTGCCTGCTGCGTGGCTGCAGTAGTAGTTGATTCTTCCTAATGGACTGAAGGTGGCTCATTGGAGGGATTTGCTTGCAGTGGCTTTCATTTTCACGAAGTGAGGGGTTCTTCTCTCAGTGTTGAACACACTGATTTGGTGGTGGCTGTTGTGTATCTGTAGCTGCTTTCGGGGGTGGGGGTAGTATCTGAAGCATAATGCATATTTCTAGAAAGGCCTAGGGTAATATTTTTTTCCACAGAAATGGAGCGTGGCATGGGTGGAAGATTTGAGAGAGACATTGCCAGAAATGAGATGGGCATATCTCGAAGCTTTGGAGAGCCCCTTGGCAGAGGAATGGGTAAGATGGCCCCGTGCCCCGCGTGGGCAGGCTCTCCTCCCTGGACTTCAGGCTGCCAGGGCACAGCCTAATGTCGGGGCTTCTTTTTCAGGCAAAGTCTGCTGGTTTTCCTTAGGCTTTAAAAATGTGTTTTCTAGTCCCTTTGTTCTGTTAAGTTACTGGCATGAAAAGAACTATTTTTCTTTCGTTTTTTTAAACAGCTTGTTTTTAAAGAACTGGCGTAAGGTTTTGGCCTGTGCTAGAGATGAAAACTGCTGTTTATATCACACCGTTGTCTCTCTAGCCCTGGTCAGGTTTCTCACGGTCTGGCTGAACGGGCAGGGGTTTCCCTCCTCCAGGACTTGTGGTGTTGCGATTTGCAGGATGGAGTCAGTGCTTGCTGGTGACTGTGGAAGGAATCTGTAGACCAGGGAACCTTTCTGACATTGGAAGGCCTTGAGAAGTGGACCCTGTCTCAATGTAGTGAAATTCTTTATTCAGTTTGGGATAGACGGCAGAGTACTTTCTTTCCCGTAGCTATGGTCTCTCTCTGTTTTAAAGTCCAGATGATTGTGCAAGTCTTGGCAGTTGAATTCTCCTTCCTCAGTGGTTAGCAAGGAGATTGACCGTTCCTGGTCCCTTAAAGGCGTCTTGGAGTGTGCGAACTTGTCCCTCCCACCGCTGCCTGCCTCGTCCTGTGCAGGTGTGAGGCTGCTGGGCTGCCTGCTTCCAGAGCCTCAGGGTGCTTAGCCTCTGTCCCCATGGACGCCTGTGGCCGGGCATCAGGGTTCTAAGCTTTCGACATCTAGTAGACCATACTGTGTTCTTAAGACTTCGTGACGGCCCTGGAGAAACTATCTTGAGAGTAATCCTTCAGCTTGGTACCCTCTTCAGGCCATCCGTAGGCCCTGTCTTCAGTGTCTTTTCTCAAGTCAGGAACTGCTGAACTGTTTGTCAGAGTGGCCTGTTGCTTGATGGAGACTTGTGTTCCTTTTTTTTTCCCTGACCATGTTTAGGTAACTTGAGTGTGGGGATGTGAGTGTGTGTGCGTGTCTGTCTGTGTGTCTGTCTCTTACTAGCTGCTAGTGAAGATCTGTTCTTTCTGAACTTGCTAGCTCTGACTACCTGTTGCTTTGTTACATACTGTTATAGAGCTTTCGAATTTGGGATGGAAATTTATATCTCTATTTGACTAGCTAGGGTAGTTAAGTTATCCTGTTGCCACAACTGTCTTCATTTTGTGTCTTGGAATAGTAGTTTTTTAAAAAATATTTTTAAGACTCACTGTCATTCAACTTCAAGTAATAATTTGTGCCTGGCTGTAGCAAGAACAAGATGACCTTTGACTTTGCACCTGTAGTTTTTCTTGCTCCTAGCTTTCTTCATTGCCAATCTGCGGCACCCTCTCACCTCTGGGATATGCCTGAGAGCCTCATCCCTGCCCCTGCAGTGCTGCATGAGTGGATGTGGGCTGCTTGCCTGGGACGTTGCTGCAGTGGTGGCTGGAAGTTGGCCTGAGTGGAAACTTCATCTGCAGGGCTTGCTGTTCCCTGCTGCTTGAGCATGAAGAGAACCCCTTCTGATTAGGGCTGTGCAGACCTCTGTCCTGGAATTCTCTTACTATTGCTTATGACAAGACCCAAAGTAGTGAGGTGGTAATAAGCAGAGAGAACATGTAAGTTGGTAGTTGACTGATTTGATTTTTTTTTTTTTTAAGGTTCAGTTTTTGTTCATTTGTCGTCTGGCTTACGTCATTGAGAGTTGAATCATCAGGGTCCTTTTCACTGTAGCACTTTCCTGTTCAGTATCCTTGCTTGTGTCACCAACTGGACTTGGTGCTTTAAAGACAGAGATAGGTCTGTTACCCTTGACATTGAAGGATTTGATACAGCCGAAGAGACGAGGCTCTGAGTGGCCAGGCAAGCATCAGAGTTGGTGCTTTGGAAGCAGGCTAGGGAGGAAGTTGTATGGAGACATCCATTCCTAGGCCTCCGACAGCCATACGAGCAACCTAGGAGGTATGAGGTATATTAGTACTTGTAAGGCCTCTCTCTGGACTGCCGGTAGGGGGAGGGTAGGTAAAGCACAGGTTCAAGTTGGGAGTCAGCTCACAGAGGCCCCTGGGAAGAAGTTAGCTTTTTTCTTCAAATATATGGTGTCTTGATTTAAAGCTCTTTCAGGGCACGGCTTGATCTGTATGTTGTTGGGAAAGCAAAGTGGGCCAGGCCTGACTGGCAGACTGGGGAGTCCATTGTTTCCCAGTGTGCTTTTCCACTTCCTTCCTCTTGACGGAACTCAAGAAACAGCTGTGAGGTAGCTTTGGGTCGCTTTGTGGTTGTGATAGTAGTCGGAGATTTTTTTGAAGCCATGTCCAAATTGCTAGTGCGGTTTAGGATCACAGAAGTTCAGTGTGTTTTCTCCCATAGAACAAGAGACTGAAGAGAAACTTTAAAAGGTGACATTGGTGGCAGTTTTAGGCAAACTTTAAGGTTTGGATTAGCTGTTGGCCAGCAGCCAGTAGTGTTTCCTGCTGGGACATTGGAGTTTGCTGGGTGTTTTTATTTTCCTGAAGTTTGGTCTGTCAGTCACCGTCACTCCTAGCCCATTTCAGGTGGGGTTGGCATGGTCAGTTCGCTGCATATTGGTGGTATTCTCGGCAGTGGGCACGAAGGCCGTCAGCTCTCATCTTCGGGTTGTGACAGCTCCAGCCTTAATTTGCCATCATCGTAAGTGTTCAGTGGATATGTGCAGGTGTCAGTCTTCTGAGCAGGGGTCCCCGAAAAAGGCTTTAGTTTCCTGCCCATGTGAGATGGGGAATCCTCAGGGCTTAAAGTCTAGACCAGCTGTGGAAAACGGCTATGGAAAAGGGCCGAGGGCCCCCATCTTGCCCTTACTTTCCGAGTTTAATGGATGCACACGGTCCCTCGCTCTGCTGGACGCATTCACAGATGACCCTCCCAACGGGGCCTCAGACTCTGGAGCTACGTGGGGTCCTAGCATTGCGACTCATCAAGGATCTTCAGTTTTCTGTAAAATGATCTTGTCTGTGTGTTTTTCTCAACACCCCCCTTCCCTCTCTCCCTCCCTCCCCCTCTCTCTCTCTCTTTCTTTCTTTTTTGAAAAAAAATATTAGTATTTCTACTCTGGAATCTGTAATGAGCAAGTTTCTATTGCCATAGAAAAATTTGGCTAATTACTTTTTTCTTCCTGATTTCCATAGAAATCCTAAGTAATGCACTGAAGAGAGGAGAAATCATTGCAAAGCAGGGAGGAGGTAGGAAACGCTTAGTTTGATGTTTTGATTTTTAGAACAGGGTGTTATCATGGGGGAAAGCAAACTTAGAGTGATAATATGACTCTTAAGGAGCTACCCAGGGTGGGAGCCAGCTCTGCCTCTTCCTAGCTGTGTGACGTGTGGCAAGTTACTGAACCTCTCTGTCTTTGTACTACTGGCCTGTAAATGGGGATGTAATAGTACCTACCTGAGAGGGTCACCGTGAAGAGTAAGTGAGCCAGTGCACTGAAAGAATATTTCCATAAGTTAGCAGGTGCCGTTACCGCAGTACTCCTGCAGGCTGGGACTTTGTTTTCTATACTCTAGAATTAAAAATTTCCAAAGTAAATAAATGTTCGCTTCACCTGACTGGAACTGCAAGTATACTACCTAATACATAGCAAGTGTTTGCTAAAGTTTGCATATGTAGGAAAAACTGAAAAGTCCACTGGGACGAGTGGGGGCTGGAAGAGGACAAGTGAAAGAGAAGGTAGTAGGGAGGGTGGGTGTGACCACAGTATAGTATATGTATGGATAGAAATGTCACAAGGAAACTCATCGTTTTGTTCAACTAATATGTGCTAATAATTACAATAATACAATGTGTGCATGTACTCATTACAAAAATTCAGAAAAAAGGTTGCTATCACCTTAGGACTCACCACCCAGTTGTGAGTGCTATAAATCCTCTGGTGTGTGTCCCCCCATGAGTGCACACTTGCAGGCACTTAGAGCTAATTGTATTTTTAGCCCATCTTTTCCTCAGGGCTCCGAGGGCCTGGGCATTGTCTGGTGTCCCAGCTTGTAGGGTGTTGCGGTGGGGCCTGGTGGCAGAGCTCTGCCGGGCACTCTTTTTGCTGCTGTTGGCATTGGGTGCTAGCCTCATTCCTGCTGCTGTCAACCAAGCACCTTTTTGTCCTATAGTGTGAGGAAACTAGACAGTTTCAGAGCCATTTCTGCTCTGAACATAATGTTCTTAAAGTTATGCTGTTTTTTGACCACTTTAGTCCATGCCACTGTCAAGCTAAGGAAATAGGCACGTGGAGGAGGGTGCCTTACGCTAAGCCACAGCCTTAGCTATGGAAACTGCTGAGTTTCCTCATCCTGAAATTGCCTCTAGGACTGGGCTGCCTGGCTCAGTAGTGGACTGGCCGTGGCCTTGACAACACCTGTGTTTAGAGGTGACGGGTTGGAGCTTGGAGGAACTTTGAGCTCTGCACACGGAAAGCTGGACCCTCCCTGTGCAGAATTGCAGGCGACACTGGCAAAGACATTGTTAACTGCTGACTTACCCGGGCCATCCCGAGTCCACCCTGCAGGGGGTCAGCATCTTCCCCCTGAGCCTGTAAACCTAGACACAGGTTGGTTGGCAGTTTTCTGGACAGTGTAAGGTCCCAGGGAATGCCCGCTGTGTGCCTTTGTACACAGGATCCATATTGGTGTTTGCGTTTAATTTCTTTTGCTTGATTGCATGATTACATGACTGTACAGTCTCCTCTCTCTGCCCTGCAAGTTGCTAAGGAAATGCTGCCAGCCTGATGACCGAGAGGGCATCGAGGGGCAGGTCAGGAGAGGAGGAAGGTGGTTGAGTGACTGAATTGTCACTGTGTGTCTTCAGTCAGTTTCACTGTCACTGAAATACAGCACCTGACACAGGTTAAGGGAGGAGAGGCTGATTTGGGCTTGTATTTTTAGTCCATAGTTACTCAGTTTCAAGTCCCGAAGGCATGGTGAAGGGTCTCTAGGTGGAGGAAAGCTGCTGATACCGTGCTGGTCAAGAAACAGAGGTCGTCCCCGCAGTGACCATCTTTCCAGCCACACCTTGCCCCCCGACAGCAAGTCAGCTGCAGTGGCCCTGGAATCTAGTCACTTTTGCAAGCTCGGCCTCTGAGTAGGAGGCTTTGGGGAATTTGGTTTTAAACCACAGCACCATTTTACATTTTGTTAGCATGTGAGGGAGGTGTCTGAGTTGCCAGTTACTGTAGGCTGAATTCTTGATGTCTTGGTTGGGTTTGTGAACGGAAGTGCCTAGGCGTGGGAGCGTGTGCACACATGTACACGCACGTTCTGACATCCTTCCGTGTTTTATGTGCCTCTTCCAGGTGGAGGTGGAGGCAGTGTCCCTGGGATTGAGAGGATGGGCCCTGGAATTGATCGCATTGGGGGTGCCGGCATGGAGCGCATGGGCGCAGGCCTGGGCCACGGCATGGATCGCGTGGGCTCTGAGATCGAGCGCATGGGCCTGGTCATGGACCGCATGGGCTCTGTTGAGCGCATGGGCTCTGGCATCGAGCGCATGGGCCCTTTGGGCCTCGACCACATGGCCTCCAGCATTGAGCGAATGGGCCAAACCATGGAACGGATCGGCTCTGGCGTCGACCGCATGGGTGCCGGCATGGGCTTTGGCCTGGAGCGCATGGCCGCGCCCATCGACCGTGTGGGCCAAACCATTGAGCGCATGGGCTCTGGCGTGGAGCGCATGGGCCCTGCCATCGAGCGCATGGGCCTGAGCATGGAGCGCATGGTGCCCGCAGGCATGGGGGCCGGCCTGGAGCGCATGGGTCCCGTGATGGATCGAATGGCCACCGGCCTGGAGCGGATGGGCGCCAACAATCTGGAGCGCATGGGCCTCGAGCGGATGGGCGCCAACAGCCTGGAGCGCATGGGCCTCGAGCGGATGGGCGCCAACAGCCTGGAGCGCATGGGCCCCGCCATGGGCCCAGCCCTGGGCGCTGGCATCGAGCGCATGGGCCTGGCCATGGGTGGAGGCGGTGGTGCCAGCTTTGACCGCGCCATTGAGATGGAACGTGGAAACTTTGGAGGAAGCTTTGCAGGTTCCTTCGGTGGAGCCGGAGGCCATGCTCCTGGGGTGGCCAGGAAGGCCTGCCAGATATTTGTGAGAAACGTAAGTGGCTCTTCAGCAACTCCTTGGCAAGCGTTAGGCACAGGGAGGAGCTCGGTGAACTGAATGGTGGCGGGCAGCACGGGGAGCACACCTTGGCCCCCTCCCCAGGAGCTGCTGGGGAAGTGGAGGGAAGAGGAGGGTAGAGCAGGAGCTTCTGCCCTGTGCAGACCGAACAGCGCACTGAGTGGACGCTGGTTCCCCTCCCTTGGCGCAAGCACCTGAGTCCTGGTGTGGTGTTGGAAAGAACGTGGCTGTAACTGAGTCGTCTGTCACAGCTGGCCTCCTTAGCCACTCAGTTGACAGGCTGCCCGCCCAGGCCCTTCATCCCTGTGTGATCACATGAGAGAGCAGACTAGAGACAGACCCACAGCGAGGGAGCTTCAGCGCCCACTCCAGACAGACCTTTCCCCTGGAGGTTCCTGTCCTAGTCTGGGAGGGCAGTGGATGCGTTTGGTGTGTGTGGTGCTGGGGTTTCATGCACACCAGCTGAGCGCTGCACACGAGCCCCCGCCCTGTCCCCGAGGACTTCTGTAGCTCGCTGTGGTGTTTGGATGTTAGGACTTGGTGGAGTGGGTCGTACATTGGTCTACCTTTTTTTTCCCCTCAGCTCCCATTTGATTTTACATGGAAGATGCTAAAGGACAAATTCAACGAGTGTGGTAAGTGTCCGAGAGAGGCTGTCTGGGCGCTTCCTGTGTCGTGGCTTGCTGGTGCTGTGGAGTCCGCAGCAGAGCTTCCTTCCTAGTCTTGTAGCCACTGTCCGTCGGCTCTAGAGGACCAGTGGGCCTTGCCATTGTTCTGCTTCTGCAGATGCTCAGGCGGGTGTCGAGTCCCAGTACGTGTCAGACATTTTGTGCGTGTATTTTCATTTCCTCTTTAGTTTCCCTTTTTTTCTTCTTCTGTAGTTTTGGAGAGGAGGTAGTGCTGACCCCTATTGACAGATGAGTTAGGCAAAGTCACCTGGCTAAGCTCGTGCGGCTTCTCCGATACAAAACTGAACACATCCCAGGCAAGGCTGCCGTCCCCACAGCACAGCACGGCCCAGCTGGTTTGGTCCCGTAGAGCACTCGTGCCCATCAGGTGCCCGGGGTGATGACTGCAGGGTCTGAGGGCATGGTGGTTTGTGTGGGGCTGAGGGATGGTCCCTGGCGGTGGTTCCTGACACTGCAGGCGCCTCCTCTTAGATTCTCCTTATGGCCAAAAAATTCTTTCCTTGCCCTCCATGGAGAGCTGTCACCTGCCAGCCCAGGGCCTGTCCCCTCCTGATCCATCAGCCCTGAGCTTGAGGTCTGGAGTGCTGAGTCAGGTTCTCCCTTCTCTCATCTCAGGAGCAGCTCACGGTTTACCACGCTACTGGTTCCCCGGGGTCTCCTTGTCTGGTCTGCCCTTTCCCGCTCTGCTGTTCGCACATCGTGGTAGATAGTCAGGAAGGTCAGATGGGGTCGAGCCACCCCCTCACCCTGAGGAAGTCCAGATTGACAGGACCCCCTGAGGACGTGACCCCATCCCCCCTTCTCAGGACCTGGACTCCAAATACTCGGGTGGTGCTATCGCTGGCAGGACTGCCTTCTGGTGCAGGTCTGCTCGAGGTCCTCACAGCGTCACCGCGAGGAGCCCTCGGCGTCGCCGTTGTGGAGTTGTGGGTCCCTGACACCAGCTAGCTGCTGTGTCGAGGCCTTGGCTCTTCTTGCTTGGCCTCTGCGCCCTTTCCCTTAGGCTCATCCCATGGTGCCTGACACGTACCTGGTGCTTGACGGGTGCTTGTGGCTCACCGGCTGGCCGCCGGCGGGAGCGGCACTCACATTGGCGATGGGTTTGTGATTTGGGGTGGTGACGTATGCACGGTGAAGCCTGTAGAATTCACTTGTACAGTTGGCTTTGCACAAAGCGTTTGCAGAAGCACCCCGAGACTCGTCCTGCTAGCAGAGCAATGGCAACGTGGCCGAGGGCGTAGTCGCCGGCTCCGGCCGTGGTGTTGTGAGCATTCGTGCCCCACCTGCGAGGGCTGCTCGCCTTTTTGACTCTGTCACGAAATCCAACAGGTGATCTGGACTGAGTGGAGCCAGGCTGAGGCTGAGCTCTGGGTTTGCCTGACGCGTTGGTCTCTTCTTCCCTCCCTGTGCCAGGCCATGTGCTGTACGCCGACATCAAGATGGAGAATGGGAAGTCCAAGGGGTGCGGTGTGGTTAAGTTTGAGTCGCCGGAGGTGGCTGAGCGGGCCTGCCGGATGATGAATGGCATGAAGCTGAGTGGCCGAGAGATTGATGTTCGGATCGATAGAAATGCTTAAGCAGTTGCCTTTTTTAAACATCAATACCAGACCTCTGAATTTGTATTTTTTCTTGTTAACCATTTTAATTTGTTGGCTGGATGTATAAAGATGTTTAAAAAATTCAGTTGCTTTTTGGGGTAATTTGAATTACTTTTTTAATGACCGGGGTTCCATTTGACTGTTTGCATTGAGATTGCAATGTGCGCAATTTTTTTTGTAGTTGTGGCATCTTGTTGACATCGAATATGACTTTGATAATAAATACCAGTTCCTGAAACGCCTGGTTTTGCGTATGTGTTGGGGGCGGCCGTCTGAGGGTTGGGAAGCTGGAGCCTTCCCCGACACTAGGGATCTCTCCCTCTGTCGCTGCCTCTCCGTGGGCCCTGGGGCTGGGAGACCCCGGGAAAGCTCTTCAGTGGAAACCTCGTTCTCCTTCCTGGCTGAGAACGGGATTCACTGTGTGGCGCTGTCGCGGACGCTGTCCCATCTCCCTCTCAGGACGACCTCTGTAGGCACGGACACCTGCGTCGGGCTCATCTCCGGTGTGGCACCCGCCCCCTGGGGACCCCCCCAACAGACGGAGGAGCGGTGCAGGAGTTGGAGCATCTTTGGGCCCAGCAGATGTGTGCCGAGCTGGGTCCCGGGGCCCCATCAGCGTCCGCGTCCCACCGCCACCGAGGGGCTCCGGCTGCCGCCTGTCACGTGTGCCCGGGCGGCTGCCGAGTGAGGCCCCTGCTCCCCAGCCCCTCCCCACATGGGCGGCAGCTGGCTTCTCTTCTTCCTTGCTTGTAGAATCACGGGGTGAGGTGGGAACCGGGCGGGGAGGCGGCCCCACAGAAACACCGCTGTGCGCGCCAGTTGGAAGGGGAAGAAAGACACGATTAGGGCTTGCTGTAAAGAGGTTTATGTGGTCTCACGGGCGCCGGGCCGCCGTCCGCCGGGTGAGGTGCGGGCTCCGGGGAGCGGCTGCCTCACTGTCCCCGCGGGAGCGGAAGCGGCTGGTTCTCCAGGGGATCTGTGGGGAGGGGCCTGGCTTGCAGTGATTCCTCTCCCAGAGGCGCAAGGGCGGGCAGTCCCTGGGAGCCGCTGTGGGCCCCTGCAGTTGGACCTCAGCATCTACGTACCCCAGAAGCCGACATCGTCGTACACCTCCGTTTCCCTGGCAGGGAGCAAGCACAGCTGGGTCAAGAAGGGGCGCCCGCGGGCCCCCCCCCCCGCTCCCACCCCCAGCACACGCACAGGGCAGGCACTCACAGGGGCAGGAGCGCCGTGCGGGGCACGTAGCCGTCTGTGGAGGGAGGAAGCCGGCACAGGTGGGACCTCTATCCCCCCGGGGGCGGACCCCGCGCCAGGGCTTGGGGCCGGGCCACTCACACTTGCCCTTGGGGTCCCGGCACAGCATCTCGTCCTTGTTGGTGTACTCGATGACCTCCAGGATCTCTCCGCGGCGGATGCCCAGGTGCTTGCCGCCCCCACGGCGGGTCTTGGCATTGGGGTCAATCATCATCCTCGTGTGAACCACAATCTCCCCCTCAAACTGGGGGAGCGGGCGGCGGGGGACATTAGGGCTTTTCTAGAGCCGTCACCTTGGGCTCCCCGCCACGGCCTTGCCTCCGCCTTCTGAGGATGGGGCTGGGTGTCCGACCTTGAACTTCTTCCGGAACTCCCTCTCTGCCTTCTCCGCCTTCCTCATCTGCTTCAGCACCTTGGGGTCCATGGATGGCACCTGCTGTGGCTGGGGAGGCTTCTCCTTCCTGATCTCCCAAGAAAGGGGGGGGACTTAATCAGTGTCTGGGGTCCACCTTTCACAGTTCCTGTGAGCTCAGCGCCACCCTGACCCTCTGCCATGGCCTGTGGTACCTGAGCTCTGGCGCTGCTGACAGCATGCTGGTGGCTTGCTGGGTAGACGGCACTTCATCTGAGGACAGGCAGGCCCCCGAGTTGGGGGGGCAGGGACCCCACTCAGCTACTTCACCCTCGTGGCTCTTGGAGCGAGCTCCCCGCACCAACTTGAGCCTAGCCTGGTGCCCTCCCGCCCTGGCCGCCGCCGCCTCCCTGGTGCCTGTCTGGCTCGGCTTCCTACTGCTAGTAAGGCTGCCTTCGTGCCAGCCCTCACAGCCACTTGATGTTGGTAGGTGACACCGTCTCCCGGCTTGCTCAGAGAAGTGGAGCAACCTGTCCAGGCTCATCCAGCTGCTAAGTGGTGGAGCCAGGGTTTCTCTGTAGGCCTTGGAGACCATTTCACTTCTGCATTCTAAGTGCAGGTTGGGAATTACGAGATTGGGGTCAAAAAGAAAGGGTAAGACAAGCATTCCCTAGCGGCAAGCAAAGCCTGCCTCTGAGAAGGGGCCGCCCTGCATGGGAGGGGAGGGATCGCTTGGCTGGTGAGGAGCCCGAGGGAGGGGTGGCAGAGGGGCATTCCAGGGTGAGGGCGGCCTGGGCCACTTCCTGCTGGCTCTGTACCCCGCTGGCCTAGAGTTGGGTTTAGAGCAGGAGGAGCTGCCCAGACCCTGGGTGAGGGAAGAGCCCGTCTCCGAGGCCCGCCTGGCCTGCAGATGGCCTGACGCGTCTCTCTGGACCCCGGGCAGCCCCCTCCCGCTGTGCAGCGGAGTTGACCCTGTGCCGGGGAGGCCCAGCGCATCCCGCCAGCCGGGGGACCCCACGCGGTACCCAGAGGGAGGCCTGGGCACGCGTGGAATTTGATCCTGATCTTGGGCAGCGGGCAGCTGGCAGCTGGAGAGGGCGTGGGGCAAGTCCGCAGGGAGGCTAGAAGGAGAGCTGCCGGGGCTAGGAAGAGCCCCCCACAACCCATACTCCCCCACGCTCACCCCTAGACCCCGGCCGCAGAGCTCACTGCCCCGGAAGCAGCAGGAGCCCTGCCAGGAAGCTGTGTGCCAAGGCGATGTTGCAAGCAGCCCCTGGGCATGGGCAACCCAGAAGCAGAAGGGGCCAGGTAGGGGCAGGGACGCGAATCCTGGATCAGGACCCCTGGGGCTGGCGGGGGGAAGGGCGCAGGAACCCCCTAAAGACCACTGTCGGTCCCTTCCAGGAAGGCCCTCCCAGAAAGGTGGACGCCCCAGGCCCTGGGGAAATGAGGGTGACGCGGGTGTACAGGCGGTGAGCGTGGGGCGCGGGCCTGCTGGATCCTCCCTCTGTGCTCCAGGGGCCGAGTCGGGGTGGGGGGAAGGAAGACAGGGGCCCTCCTTTTGTGCCCCCGCCATTCCAGCCCGTGGCTCTCCCGAGCCCTGCGGGACGTCCCCTCAGCACTTGGGGCACACAGGTCTCACGTGGAGCGCGGCACCGGGTCCCCAGCCCAGCGCACCAGCAGCGCCCAGCGCCAAACGCGGGCCTCAGCCACACCCTGGCCTCAAACACTGCTCAGTCCCGCTGAGCATCCTCCATCCTGGGCTCTTCCACAGCCTCCTCACCGGCTGTCAGCCCCTGCCTCGCGGTCAGTCCAGCACGGTCTGGATTGTGGCTGGGCCTTGCACCACGATCGATCGATCGATCGATCGAGGCGGGAAATTCCACGGTGGGCAGGCCACCAACAAACCTCTGCCTCTGGCGGGGCCGGGGCTGGAGGCTTTCGCGGGCTCCACTTCGTCATACATCTCGTAGATCTCATCCGGGTCCCTGCAGGGACACCCAGGGTGAGCGCGTCTTCCGCCCACACCTGCGCCCCACCGACCTCCCAGCCGGCCCCGCACGCACTGTGGGAATCGTTGAGCCTGTCGAGCCCGGAGGGCCTGGAAGTACGTCCCCGCGGAAGAGCGGGCCCTGCGCACGCCTGTGGGGACAGAGGGAGCGCAGGAGCGGGGAGGTGGCGCTGCCTTGGAGCCCCGGCACCCTCTTCATTGCTTGCGCTGCCCACCCGACCCACCTGTGGCCGCTGCCGAGAGCCTCCGAAAGCTCTGGATGTCCAGGGGGCCCGGGGGAAGCGGGGGCTTGGCTGGAGGGGGCCCCAGGCTGCTGGCTGGGGGCAGAGGTCTCCGAGGGGGTGGCTGGTGGCCTCTGAGGTCGTCGGACTTCCAGCGGGGCGTCCCAGCAGCTCCGAGCTGACTGGCACCCGCGACGGCAGCAGGCAATGAGCTCTCAGACACCGAGCCGGGAAGTGGGCTCTTTTTGGGGAGATCAAGGAAAAGCTCCGGCTGCGGGGGCTTCTTGGGCAGAGCATGGGACTCGGGCTGGGAGAACTTACGGGATGGCCGCCTGCCCTCAGGCTGCGGGAACTTCCTGGGGAGCCAGCTGAACTCGGGCTCTGAGGATGTTCTGGGGAGGCCCCCCAGCTCAGGCTGTGGGGCCTTTTTGGACAGGGGCTTGAACTCTGGCTGCCGAGGCCTCTTGGGAAGCACGCTGACTTCCGGCTCTGAGGCCGTCCTGGTGAGATCCCCGAACTCCGGCTTCAGGGCCTTCTTGGGAAATGCGCCGCAGCCTGGCTTCAGGGAGTGGGGCTCCCGGAACTCGGACTCGGGCTTCGAGGGGGACTGCGTAGGGACCTCGCTGGACTCAGGCTGCAGGAGGGACCTCTTGGGGGGAGTGCCAGCCTGAGGCTGCAGGGGCTTCCTGGGGCACACGCTGAACTCGGGCTGCGGGGGCTTCTTGGGCAAGGTGCTGGCATCCGGCTTTGGGGAGTGTGGGCGGAGGTCAGTGGGCCCTACCTTCGAGGGGGACGTTCTGGGGACTTCACTGCACTCAGGCTGCGGTGGGGACTTCCCAGGGAGGCCACTGACCTGAAGCTGTGGGGGCTTCCTGGGGTACGTACTGAACTCGGGCTGGGGGTGCTTTTTGGGCACCGTGCCAGACTCGCTCTGGGAGGGCTGTGGGGGACCCTCGCTGCACTCGGGCTTCCAGACTTTCTTGGGGAACGCACTGGGTTTGGGTTCCGCGGGGGGCCTGGCAGGGTTGTGGAGCTCAGGCTGTGGGGGCTCCCCCAGTGAGGCCTTCTGAGGGGCTTCGGGGGTCTGAGGCTTCAGGGGCTTCCTGGGAAACAGGGGGGCCTCGAGCTGAGGACGTTTCTTGGTCGGATCACTGAACTCAGGTTTGGATGGCTTTTGTGGGTGATCAGTGAACTCAAGCTGGGCCGGCTTCTTGGGGAGACAGGCCAACTGGGGTTGTGGGGGCTGCTTGGGCTGCTCGCTCTGCTCGGGCTGCGGGAACTTCTTCAGAAGTTTGTTGACCTCCGGCTTGGGGGGTTTTTTGGGGAGTTCGCTGGGTTCCGGCTGAGAGGCCTGGAACTTGGCTTGGAGGCTCCGGAAGTCCTGATGGTTCTCCTAGGCACACACAGTGACGGGCGGGCTGGCGCACACAGTCAGCTCCTCGGCACGCCACCTCCTTCCTCACTACTGCACCCTGCCCCTGCCCCTGCCCCTGCCCCTGCCCCTGCCCTCACTTTCAGCCTGCTTCTCTTTTTAGCCGAGATCCTTTGCTTCCCCCCAGGCTCCTGGAAACCACATCCTTGGCACCGGTCTGGTCCTTACCTGACCTCACCTCCAGCAGAACCTGATCTTTGAGGGCTTCTGTCTTCGGGACCCTTGCGGGCCTCCCCCAGCATCCTCACCCCCCCATACCCCACATCCCCCCTAGTCCTTTCTGTTCCAATTTCAAAACACATCCGGATTCCAACCACTTCTCACTGCCTCCACCGCCGTCACCCCAGCTGGAGGAACCGTCCTCCCTGCCCAGGCTGTGGTCACAGGCTCCCTCCGACCTGCTGCCCTCTCAGTCTTGCTCAGTTCTCCCCACACTGGTTGCAAGAAGCCTGCTGAGCCCCTGCTCGCGCCCTCCCAATGAGTCCTGTCTCCTGGGAACATCGCAGGGAGGCCCTGACCACCAAGTGTCTCCCTGTCCCCCCTCTCGCTCAGGACGCACCCCCACCCGGGACACATCCTCCATGGCCTGGGTCTCTTCCTACTCAGCTCTCTGAGCCAGTATCTCCTTTATTAGCGAGGCCTTCGTGTTGACGTCCTGTCCTCCCTGGCCTTTGCGATCATTCTTGTCATAGCTGCCACTCCACATCAAATTTCTTACTTGTAGGTTCTTAATATATCTTGACTGGCTTGTTTTTTTTGGCGGGGAAGGGGGGTACCAGGGATCAAACTCACAACCTTGTGCTCACCAGGCAGGCACTTGTGCCGCTGAGCTAATATCCCCGGCCCTTTTTTTTTTTTTTTTTGTCTTTTTGAGACAGGCTGTCACTATGCAGTTCAGGCTGGCCTTGAACTCACTTTGTAGTCCAGGCTGGCCTTGAACTCACGGCGATCCTCCTGCCTCAGCCTCTCGATGAGTGCTGGGATCACAGGCATGCACCATCACGCCTGGCCTTGGTTTTTATTTTTGGTACTGGGGATGGAACTCAGGGCTTTGTTCAGGCCAGGCAAGGACTCTACTATTAAGCAACACCCCAGCCTCATCAAGTTTTTTAAAATTTGTTTTTTCTCTACATACATACACGCTCAACCCTAGTCAGCTGCTGCAGGCAAGAGCCTCAGCTTGTTCACTGCTGACCTTGCAGTGTGTGGCACATAGTAGGTGCTTAGTAAGCATTCACAGAAATAACACACAAACCAGGTGTGGTGCTGTGGCTCATTCCAGCACTTTGGAGGCTGAGGCAGAAGGATCACTGCAAGTGTGAGGCCAGCCGGGGCAACTTAGTGAATTCAAGGCCAGCCTCAACTACACAGTGCAAGACTGTCTCAAAATCAAACAAACAAGCCAACCCAAACAAAACTCAAAATCCCGAAGGCCGGTGCTGTCTGACGGTCACTAATGCAGACCTGGAGACATGTGGCGGCAGGTCTCGCATGGTCTCTGACTCTCAGGCTGCGCATTAGGAGGCTCATATTCAATGGCAGCCATGAGGACCAGGAGACAGGTCCCTCCCATGGGCATCTGTCGGGCCCACACAGTGTCTATGGCTCGCCCAAAATGTCCCAGGTGCCCTCAAAGCTGGCCACACACCTAGGGTCACAGGGGCTGGCAGACGCCCAAGGCCAGGCTGCCTGAGTGGTTCTGGCAGAGGGCAGGGCCCCGTGACCCCTGCCCACCCAGGGGGTCAGACTGTCCTGGCCAGGTGGTGGCAGCTGCTGGGGCCCAGCATGCCTCTGGGTGGGTTGAAGTCAGGGTTAGCAGGTCACCACTTGGGTGCCTGGTGGGGCGGTCAGCGGGCGCGTGACCCACTTAGTCACCCCACAAGAAGCTTCAGCTTTCCCCCAGGCTGCGTCTTCCCAGGTTGCCATTCTTGCTGCCCTGGGAAGAGGGGATCATCTTGGGCAGCCCCACCTGTCCTCGTGGCCGAGCCTGGGCCCCTCCAGGAGCTGGAGCTGGGCCCTGTGTGGGCCTGCACCCTGGCTGCTACCCACCTGGACACTTCCACGTGGGCCATTTGTGTTTCGCCAACTGCCTTCCCAGCCCCCGCATCCATCCTTGGGGCAGGGCCTGGAAGGTGCATCTGCTCTGCCCCCTGCTTCCCGGCCAGCAAGGGCCTCTGTCCTCTCCCCTCCCGGGGCTTGGGGACTCACCATGGCTGCAGGCGGGTGGTGGGCCACGCGCCGAGTGGGCGCCTCTCAGCGTATGCTGCCTTCAGGAAGTGACTGTGGCTTCTCCACTCAAGGGGTGGGGAGGGCCGAGGAGGAAGGAGAGGAGGCGGAGATGGAGCCGACCCTGGTCTGTCCCCAGAACCTGTGGGGCCCTTCTGTTCCCCTTCAGCTCCTGTCCTTCTTGCTACGGTCCCAGAGCTTTGGGCCTCGGGCTCTGGTCTCCAGCTGTCACTAGCTCCTTGACTCCGCTCACTTGAGAGTCAAGCTATGGTGATCGGCCACCAAAGAGGCCACCACAGGACAGGGAGCTCTCAGCGGGGAGACCAGGACGGGTGTGGGGGCTGGCGGGACGGCAAGGCCACATCTGCCTGCCGATTGCCCCACCCGTGTTCCTCCTTTCAACATCTCTGGCTCTTGGCGGGACTTCCGGTTGGGGAGACAGATGTCCATCTACTAGCACCAGCCCACGGCTGAGGACTCGGTTGGGACTGCAGATTTGAGGGGGTGGGTGGAGGGCGGTGTCACAGACCTCCCCCTGGAGGACGGCCTGTGTTCTCCGTGGGTGAAGGTGGCCGAGAGGACGGCGGGAGCTGAAGACGGGCGGGAGGAGAGCGGGAGCGGAAGGCGGTGAGATAGGGCGGCTGGATCGGGCTGAGCCTGACCACAGGGCTTTGTCCGCAGAAAATCAGTGGCCTTGACCCCAGCAGGTGAAGGGAGAAAATACCCACAGGAGAGTGCGGAGCCCTGATTCTGCCAGTGCACAGCCAGACAGACTTACAAGCGGCCCAGGACACCTGGGACAGTCACAGTGCAGGGTCTTATCCAGGTGTTTCCTCAGATCCCAGGTGGGGTCCAGGCTGCTGGTGCATGGGCCACACTTGGGCAGCAAGGACTACAGATGACCCTTTGAATGAGCCGGGTGAGCTTTGGTGACTTTTTTTTTTGATACTGGGAATCAAACTCATGACCTCATGCTTGCCAGGCAGGCTGTGCCGCTGAGCTATATCCCTGGCTGTGACATTTTTATTTTTATTTTTTGCAGCACCGGGGATTGAACTGACAACGTCGCGTCTGTCAGACAGGCGCTTAAGCCACTGAGCCAAACTCCCAGCCCTGGTTTTTTTGAGGCAGGGTCCCACTATGTAGCTCAGGCCGGCCTTGCGCTCGCGTTGTAGCCCAAGCCGGCCTCGAACTCCCAACGCTCCTCCTACCTCAGCCTCCCGAGTGCTGGGATTAAAGGCGTGCGCCACCACGCCCGGCTCGGCCGTGACTTTTTTAGAGACAGGGTCTCCCTGTGTGGTCCGGGTTGGCCTTAAACACTATGGAGCCCAAGCAATCCTCAAACTTGGAGTGGTTCTCTTGTCTCAGCCTCCGGACTGAGTACTGGGATGACAGGCGTGCACCACTATCTCAGGCGAAGGTCTTGCTTTTAATGAGAGTTCTGGGGGGTCAGGGGTCAGGGATGACCAGGTTTGGGTCCTTTGCGTTCCCAGGACCATGGTAGTTGGGGGAAGGGGTAAAAGAACAGTCATGTCTTGGCCATGAGCATACAGAAGGCGCTCAATTAAGGCAAGCTAAGGATGAATAGCCGGGGCTCCGCAGACTCCTGGCCTGCTGCTGGGCGTGGACTTCAGTGGCCTAGATCCCGCGCTTTGGGAGTGCCGGACCGAGCCCCGGCCGCCAGGGGGCGCATCCGCCTTCTTCCCTTTGTGTAACGGCGCCTTCCTAGCTGCTCCCCCCAGGGTCCGCACGGCCATGAGGGTGGCCGTGAGCAGGTGGCTCCAGCCAGGGTAGAGAAGCAGAAGCACCAAGTGAGTGCGGGCCGGGCCCCACGTCTCCGCTCCGAGCCACAGCAGGGGTCCCTGAGCCGGCACCCCTGGTGACAAACTGCGGTGCCGGGAACGCACGCAAGCCTGTGGGACGTGCAGTCCCTGGCACCCTCGGGCGCCCCCTGCTGGCGGATGCGGGGTACGGCCTCAGTGCTCTGAGCCATCCCGCACTGGCCTGCAAGGGTACCTCTGTGCGGTCCGTGCATGGCCGGGGACTTGGGGGGCCTTGAAGAGGACCTGGGGCAGTAAGGAATCCCAGGGACAAAGGCTGGACACGTGAGGAGCAACGGTGAGCCTAGGAGGTGTTTTGGAGAGGACAGGGTGTTACTGGAGGCGCTTTGAGAAGGGTGCACCTAGGTGGGGTCCCGGCGGGCAGGTGGCGGGCCTGGGGCCAACTGGCTCAGGTTTGAAAGGGCCAGGATCGCCCTCCTGCCCCGCTCAAGAGAAAGCGAGGTCTGGGTCCCTCAGAAGGACGCTGAGGGGGAGAGAAGCAGCAAGTGTGGCCCTGGAGGGGATGGGGCGGTTGGAGATGGCGCCGTGAGGGCTCCTGGGATAACAGGGTCCTCTTCACTGGAGCGCCGTGGGGCACTGCAGGGGGCCGGGCAGGGGGCTATTGGGAGACACCTTGTTTCTAGCGATGTGCACGTGTGGGGAATGGGCAGGAGGGGGTCCCTGAAAGGGACAGAGTCAAACTCTGGGGTAGGGGACCGTGGGACTAAAGAGAACAGACAAGTGCAAGATGGAGAAGATAAAACTAGCCCAAGGGGTGTCCCAGACAATGCCTGGAACTTTGGCTTGGTCACTAGTCTTTCTTTTTTTTCTTTTTTTTTTGGTCTTTTTGAGACAGGGTCTCACTATGCAGTGCAGGCTGGTCTTGAGCTCACTTTGTAGCCCAGGCTGGTCTAGAACTCAGAACGATCCTCCTGCCTCAGCCTCCCGAATGCTGAGATTACAGGCGTGCGCCACCTCGCCTGGCTGGCACTAGATTCTTAAAACGTGACCCCAGTCTGGTTCCCCACCATGTGGCAGAGGGAAACCCGCCTGGGGCCAGGCGCCCCAGGGCTGGCCCTACCCTCCCCGCCCCTCCCCTAGTGGTCCTAGGTCACCAGCTCCAGCCAGGGGGACGCTGAGTCTGCCCAGGGCCAGTGTGTTCAGCGGAGGCACACCCCAGCCGCACGCTGGGAACAGGCTGCCCACTGCAGCTCGACAGGGTGGCCCGAGGCTGGAGACCCGGGTTCCAGTGTTGAGGTGATGGAGTTTAAGCGCCTCAGGATCCGAAGCGGGCCAGGGACCCAGACACAGCACAGGCTGGCTCATCGCGCTTCCTTTATTGTCCCCCTCCTCAAATTACAAAACTCTCCGCCTCACCCAGCCCCCTGCAGGGTGGGGTGCGGTTCAAAGCAGGGAGAACACCGGAAGCTCCCCCTCTGACATCAGCTGCGACGCCTTAGGCACAAGCGGGGTGGGATCTGAGTGGGGCAGGGCAGGGGGCGCCTGAGCGTCGGCCCCGCCCCCGGCCTCCGGCTCCCCGCCCTCTCCCCGCGCGCGTCCCTCGGCCTTACCCGCCGGGGCGTCGGGGCGCGGCGGCCCGGGCGCCGGGGCTGCGGGGGCGCCGGGGCGGTGGTCCAGCAGGTGCAGTGTCATGGCGGGCCGCGAGGCCGTGGAGAAGGCGCACTGCATGCACGAGTAGCGGCCGCGCGTGTGCTCCCACACGATGCGGCTCGGGGCCGCGTGCACTGCGGGCGGGCAGGCAGGCGCCCGTCAGTCCCGCGCGCCCACCCGGGGACCCGTCGGCCACGGGTGGTGGGCGCCAGACCTCTGCCCGCCTCCCCTTCCGCTCCGAGGCGCCTGGGTTGGGGTGTGGGGGGTCGGGGCCGGCCGCATCCGCTTCTCCTGTCCCTGTCCTCGAGGGCACCAAACTTAGCCTCTCGCCATTTCCCCCGTTCCCATCCCCGAAACCACCGCCGGGGGGAGCACGGCTCCGAGATGAGCGGGGCGCGAGTTTTACGCGGAAAGCCGGCGCAGAGGAAGGCGCAGGGGCCAGTGATTTTAAAGGCAAAATGTTGTATTTAAACGGGTGGCACTTCCGGCCACCTGGGAAGGGGTCGGGCACTGCTGCCCTACCAGCATCCACGGGAAGGCAAGCCCCTCCACCCCGCCCTGGTGGTCACCTGCACGCACCTGAGGGCGCATCGGAGCCGCCCTGCGGTCTTCGGGGACTGCCGCCAGCACCTGCAGGAGAGGGGTGGGTCAAGGTCACGGCCAGGCCCCGCCCCCAGCCCTGCCACCGGCCCCGCCCCCACGCTCACCTTGGCTCTTCTTCCAGACTGCAGCGCTTGAGGCTGGCGGCCCGGGAGCGGCGGCCAGGAAGGGGCGCAGGCGTGGGGGGCTTAGGCTAAAGGGCGCAGGGTTCAAGTAGGGGAGGAAAGACCCAGTGGCGGCAGAGGCGGGGGTCGTGAAGGGCTCGAGCAGCGGGAACGGCAGGCCCGGCCCCGACGTGGGGTCAGATTCCGGGGGGCGCTCGGGCGCGGGTGGCTCCTTGTCCAGGGCGGGGGGCGGCGGCGCGGCCGGGCTCTGAGCGTGCTCTGCGCAAACGTGCAGGTGCTTGAAGAGCGAGCGGTGCGTACGGAAGCGCAGGAGGCAGTTCTCACACCTGGGGGCGGGCACGAGGCTGGGATGAGACTTCCGGGTCAGAAGGACAAGCCCTTGCCATTGCTACCTGGGCGGGGGTCCATGGCGCGAAGGTGGGGCGCCTGGACCCAAGTAGCCCTCCCCTAGGGTGCTTGCGACCCTTCCGGATCCCTGCAGTTGGCATCCTGGGAAGACGGAGAATGAAGTCTGGTTTACCACTGGAGCGTTCAGAAGCAGGGCTGGGCGGAGTCGCAACCACTTATGCCCCGCCCCTCCCGAGCTCAGCCCACAGGGTTTCCAGACTGGCTCCCGTCATCCTCTACGCACGGAAGGGCGGGGCTTACCTGAGAATACGCCCACCCGGACCCAACCCCCAGACGAGGAAGACAAAAAGGTCAGGACCCGCACCCCCACCCCAGTGTCAGGGTGACCGGTGTCTCACTTGAAGTAGCGATTGGGCTTGTAATGCAGCTTGCCGTGGGCCACCAGCTCCTGCATGCTCGGAAAGCTCTCTGTGCAGCTCAAGGCCGAGCAGCGGAAGACCTTGCCTGGCGGACGTGGCGGGCAGAGGAATGGAGTGGGGTGGCTCAGGAAGGTCCGAGGGGCTCTGCCCGCCTCCCACCCTAACCTGCCTCCCCACCACCCACCCTGGCCCTACCTTCCAAGGACTGGGTGGGTGGGCAGTGGGTACGAAGGTGTTGCGCCAGGTCACGAACACTCGGGAAACTGAGGAAGCAGCCAGGGCTAGAGCATGGTATTTGAGTTGCTGCAGAACACACGGAGAGGGGCCAGGTCACTAATCCTCCTTGGTGCTGCCGGCCCCCCAGGTCAGGACCCTCCCCGCCACCCCAGCCTCGGATGCCACAAGGCAGGGGCTGGATTGGCCTGTCTCTTCACTGGAGCTTCGGTCTGGCGCTCAGTAAAGGGTGACATCCGTCTAGATGGGCCCCAAGTCTGGGGGTCACTCTGTGCCCCTCCTACTGCTGTCACCTGGTGGTGGGCGTCGTTTGGGAGGCCGGAAGTCCTCACTGGTCCCGGGGACTGTGCTGGCTGGGCCAGGGTTGGGTCCAGGGTCAGGCTGGCAGCCCTCTGAGGCTGGGGAGGCGCCCTGCTGTGTCGCTCCGGGCCCTCCACATTCCCACACCGGGGGTGTGGCTGCCCTGTCAGGGCCTGGCTCCTCCTCCATGGAGGAAGAGGAAGTGGCCAAAGCAGCCACAACTGGAGACAACACCTCCCTGTCGGTCTCTTTGGAGCTGGGCTCTGCAGGGGCCAGCATATCCGGGCTGGGCTCCGACGGTTCCTCCTCCTGATAGAAAAGGCGGAAAGGGCCAGTCTGGGTTCTGGGCTTGCACTCCTAAATCCTAGGCCCCCAGACATCACTCAGTCACCCCGCATTCTAAGGTGTCACCAGCAAGGGAAGGCGGATCGAATTCCTGCCTCCTAAGTCGCAGGAAAGGTGATCTGCCGGGAGTCACGCGTGGGAGGGAATCATTATTCCATCTCCAACTTGGGCAGAAGAAAGGTGCAAAAAAAAAAAAAAAAAAAAAACCAAAGGCAGGGGCGGGGCTAGGGCTGTGGGCGTGGCCAACACTAGGAGGGCGGGGCCAAGACTAGAAAGTCGGGGCTCGGAACTGAGCGGCGACTAGTAGATCGTAGAGGGGCTAGAAGCGGAGTTTATGATGATGTGGATATGCCCGCCGGGCTCGAGCTCTGCAGACCAATTTGGAGGTACTGAGGGCCCGGATGTGTGGCTTAGGGGCGGAGTCCGAGCCTGGTGGGCGTGGCCTAGCCCAGGGCAGCACGGAAGTAGGGAAACGACGCCAGCCGACTGATGCGGGTGCCCGGATGTGGGGGCGGGGTCGCCCGGCGGGTGTGCACGCAGATAGGGTCGCTCCCTGCCAATTCCCGCTGCTTCTCCGCTCCCGCGTCCCCAGCGCCGCGCTCACCATCCTCCGCTCCCCTCGACCTCTTGTTCTTGAGGTTCCGGTGGCTCCGGATCAGGTGGCCGCGACTTCCTCGGCGATGCAGGCTCGTGCTCACATCGACACCATTTTCTGTCTCCCTGCTCTCGCGAGAACAGGGGCGGAGCCTGCGCGTGATGCTTTGGGAGGGGGCGGGACCTGAGGCTCAAGTCCTACTGGACTGCAGAGTGGACGCGGTGCGGACCTGCCAAGCTAGGGACAGTTGCGGGGCGCAGAGATCCGGCATGAGGGCTGTCTCCCGTGCAAAGTGGGAACCCTTACCCGCTTTTGGCCCACCCCATCGTCTACCCTCGGAGGGCACTAAACAGCAGGGCCATCTTTTGGAGAGAACTGACACTGGCAACGGTCGTCACATTTTTCAGAGTACCTAATTCTGCAACTGGAGTGGGTCTGTTGTAATAGCCATGCGCAGTAAATAAACTGACGGAGCCGGGCGTGGTGGCGCACGCCTTTAATCCCAGCACTCGGGAGGCTGAAGTAGGAGGAGCGTTGTGAGTTCGAGGCCGGCTTGGGCTACAACGCGAGCGCAAGGCTGGCCTGTGCTACATAGTGCGACCCTGCCTCAAAAAAAAAAAACTAGGGCCGGGAGTTTGGCTCAGTGGCTTAAACGCCTGTCTGATCCCCGGTGCCGCAAAAAACAAACAAACAAACAAAAACCTGACGGGTCTTTAGGGCTCGTTCGGTTTTTGAGATGGGGTCTCACTGTGTAGCTCAGGCTGGCCTTATACTCACTGTATTGCCACGCTAGACTCGAACTCGTGGGGATCCCAGTGCTTTGGTCTCCTGAGTACTGGTATGACAGGTGAGCGCCTCTCCCCACCCCCCTGCTGCCGTTTAGGCTTTATTTTTTTAATTTTATTTTTGTCTTTTCACTATGCAGTTTAGGCTACCTTGGACTCGCTTTGTAGCCCAGGCTGACCTCGAACTCACAGCAATACTCTTGCCTCAGCCTCCTGAGTGCTGGAATTACAAGTGTGCGCCACTACGCCCGGCCTGGTTCAGGCTTTCATAAGCAGTTGAAACATAAGGCTGGAGAGGTGTGTGACCTGGATAACGGATGCGGAACTCTGTGCCTCCTGGGGTGAAATGAGTCTCTTGTCCCGCCTGTGTTTCTTGAGCACCTAGTGTGTGTAAGTACCAGTCTGGGCGCTGGAGACCCAGAGGTGAGCAGGACAGACAGCAATCTCAGCTCTCTGGGGACTTGTATCTTAAAATGAGGAAACAGACAATAAATCGACAAACGCAGGACACGATCTTCGTCCTGTTGGGAACGATGAAGACAACAAAAGAGAATGTTGCGGTAGCGGTGGGTCAGGGGAGCCCCTCTGAGGAGGTGACCGCTGAGTGGTGCCTGCTGGCTGAGAAGCGAGGAGTGTAGGGTCGGGGCAGCAGAACACTCTGAGAAGCTGGTGGCAATACCCTGAGGCTTGGCTAAAGAGCAGTGAGAAGACCTGTAAGCTGCTGGGGCAGAAGAAGGGCGGGGTGTTGGCGGTCAGAAGGTGAGCTTGCTGCAGGCTGGGTCACGCAGAATACCCTTGTGCTGGGGAGGAGAGACCACTGTGGCATCTAGTGTGACCACTGGCGAATTTGTAGCAGGAAGAGACAACAGCGTGTGATCTCGGTGGTCATTGGGAGGGCAGGCTTTGTAGTGGATGGTAAAATAGATCTTGGACTTCAAATCTGTAGAATGCATTAGTCAGTCCCGACAGAGGTACTCACTGAGTCTTAGGTCACTGTAGACTTTTTGTGTGTGTGTGGTGTTTTGAGACATGGTCTTGCCATGCAGTTCGGGCTTACCTGGAGCTCACTTTGTAGCCTGAGGTGGTCTTAAACTCGCCAGGATCCTCCTGCCTCAGCCTTTAGAGTGCTGGGGTTACAGGCGTGAGCCAACATGCCCAGCTTTTTGTTTGTTTGTTTTTTGGAGATAAGGTTTCACTATGCAGTTCAGGCTGGCCTGAAACTCAGAGCAGTCCTCCTGCCTCAGCCTCCCGAATACTGGGATTACAGACATGTGTCACCATACACAGCCTGGGTCACTGAAGACTTTGTCAGCAGTGTATTTCCATGTGTGTGACAAAGATGTACTTATGAGCTGGGCGTGGTGGCGCACGCCTTTAATCCCAGCACTCGGGAGGCTGAGGTAGGTGGAGCGTTGTGAGTTCAAGGCTGGTTTTGGCTACAGTGTGAGTACAAGGCTGGCCTGAACTACATAGTGCAACCCTTTCTCAAAAAGCTGGGGCTGGGAGTTTGGCTCAGCAACTTAAGCACCTGCCTGACAGGTGTGAGGTTGTGAGTTCGATCCCCAGTGCCACCAAAAAAAAAAAAAAAAAAAAAAAAGACGTATTTATGTGCTTCTGTATGCAGCGAAGATGGCTAGAACGAGACATTGAAAAATAGAGGAAGAGCCAGATGTGGAGGTGCATGCCTGTAATTCTAGCACTTCGGAGGCTAAAGTGAGTTGAAGGCCAGCCTGGGATATCTATGGAGATGGTGTTCAAAGAAAACCATTAAAACAAAACTAGAGAGGAACATTTACTTAGCATGCTCGGGCCCTTGGATCAATCCTCAGCACGAAACCAACCCAACCCAACCCAACCCAACCCACCCGAATCAAAAAATAAAAGAAAATCAGTGAGTTGTGCTGGCACGTGCTCATAAGCACTTAGGGAGGCTGAAGCAAGAGGGTGGCAAGTTCAGGTCCTGCCTGGACAACTTAATGAGGCCTTGTCTCAAATGTTAAAAATTTAAAGAAGGGCTGGACCTGAGTACCTGGGATTACACTGTGTCTAGCTCACAAAATTGTGGTTTTTCTAACTCTTCCATTTCTAGGTATTTATAGGTCATCCTTACAATATGAGAAAGTATTGTGCTTTTACCCTTTTTACCCCTAGTTGCTTATTACTGTGGACTTGTGGTTTCCTAGTCTATATGATGGGTCATAATCTATTATGTTGCAGATTTCTTTTGGTATTTACCTTGTCCTAGATTTGGCCAGAACACCTTCAAACTGGTTTCTAGCTTCTTTTGGAAAGCCCACTTCAGTATTCTGATCATTCTCTTACTTTCCGCAACTGCAAGATTGCGATATATTGGGCTAATAATCTAGCTTCCTGACTCTAGCCCTAGAATCAACGCTTTCTCTAAGCAACTTTCAACCTTTTATGGAAGAAAAAAACAGGAAAAGTGAACCTGTTGAAATTTTAAAGATACTACTAATAATAATCTTTTTTGTTTTGTTTTATCTTTTTGTCTTTTTGAGACAGAGTGTCACAATGCAATGCAGGATGGCCTTGAGCTCACTTTGTAGCCCAGGCTAATTTCAAACTTTCAGTGATCCTCCTGCCTCAGCCTCCCGAGTGCTGGGATTACAGGCATGCACCACCACACCCAGTTTAAAATGTATTATTTAAGAGCTTTGAAACAAACTAAAAATTGCAAAGCCTACAAAATTTTAAATCAGATTTTAAGAAAACTACATGTAATACTTGAAACTACTGGTTTCTGGAGTAGGGCAAAAAGCATCCCTGCAAAGATCATTATTGGGACCGTCAGCGGAGTTTGTAGAAGGTTGGTACAATTTGTACCGTTGTTAAATTTACTGGTTATTTCCTGTGGTTATATGACAGAATGTCTTTATTGTTAGCAAACACTGATGTATTTAGGGATAAAGGACCTAACATCTGCTACTTATTTTCAAATGGTTTAAGAAAAACATGTCTTTGCAAATGATTATATGTATGTGTGCACATATACACACACATGCCTGTTTATAGCAAAATGAAGAAGGGAATGAGAAACCAAATGCACCAGACTGTTAATAGTTGGGGAATTTTCTGTAGTACATATATAGAAATTCTTTGTGCAATTATTATACTTGTAAAAATTCGAAATCGTTTCAGAATAAAGATTTTTCTATAGCCCGGTCTTTAAAGACAAAAAAAACCAAAAAGCAACAAACAAACAAACAAACAAAAAGAAAACTAAAAAAGGGCTGGGAATGTAGCTCATTGGTAGAGCATCTCTGAGTTTGATCCCCAGTACCGCAAACAAAAGCAAAGCAAAGTACGGCTGAGGGTGTACCTTGGTGGTGGAGCGTTTGCCTGGCATATACAACACCAGGGCACCAGCACCACACAGACAGACAGAGAAACACACAAACCTCCAAAACTCCACAGAGGACAGCAGGGATTTTTCAAGAAAAACTGACATTTCATGCTTTCCTGTTGTTTTATTTATTTTTTTATTTTTACTT
Organism: Dasyprocta punctata; assembly: GCA_004363535.1. NCBI lineage: Eukaryota > Metazoa > Chordata > Mammalia > Rodentia > Dasyproctidae > Dasyprocta > Dasyprocta punctata. The sequence continues at coordinate 81,882 of RJWM01006459.1, forward strand.
TTTTTGCGGCACTGGGGATTGAACTCACAGCCTCACACCTGCCAGACAGGCACTTAAGCCACTGAGCCAAACCCCCAGCCCAATTTTTTTGAGGCAGGGTCACACTATGTAGCTCAGGCTGGCCTTGTGCTCGCGTTGTAGCCCAAGCCGGCCTCAAACTCACAATGCTCCTCCTACCTCAGCCTCCTGAGTGCTGGGATTAATTATTTTTCTTTTAATGAGCAGTCATTCAGTTAAAAATGCAAGGTGAGGAGGTTTGTGTGTGTGTGTGTGTATGTGTGTGTGTGTGTGTATGTGTGTGTGTGTGTGGTGAGTGCGAGCGTGGGGGGACACTGTTGCAATTCAGGGAAGGTGGGGTAAAGTCTCAGAAGGGACAGGGCCCCAAGGAAGCAAAGGGAGGGGCCGGATTTAGGAAATTTTGTGACACAGCCCACAGGAAGTGGGGTTGAGGAGAGGGCGGGGTCTCGGTGACAGGTTTGCAGCCCAAAAATGTCCGTAACCTAGTTATGAGCTGCTGAGACTTAGAATGTATCATACACTCCTCCATCCCCAGCGTCCTGCCCACACTTCAGCAGCCGTCCTTCCTACAAGGCCTTACTTTCCACAAACGGGGCCCTCCATGGCGTTTGGGTCACAGGGTTGTGCCCCGGAGTGAGCTGAGGCAGGGTGAGGCATGGAAGCTCCCATGTCTTTTATGTTCTTTTCCTTTTTTTTCTTTTTTTGTTTGGTGGTTGTTCAGGCTGGCCTTGAACTCGCAGTGGAGTAATCCTCCTGCCTCAGCCTCTCAAGAACTGGAATTACAGGTGCACACCATCACTCCTGGCCCATTTCTTTTCTGGACTGAAGAAATGCCCAACCCAGGTTGGCGGCCCACAAAGTTCCTACCCACCATGTCCTTATGTCCCAGTCTTACAGAAAAAGAGAGGCACACAGTGGTGGTTGTGCAATGAAACTAAAACAAACAAACAAACAACTCTCCCCCTGAAAAAAAACACAACAGAAACAGAGAGACTCGGGGACTATCCAGGGATTGTGAAACGCTTTTTGCACAGTGATTGAGCAACATCGCCAGCCAGTCACAGACTTGTGATCCCCCCGCCCCCAGCCAAGTTTGGTTTTGCAAGGTACATGCCGGAGGGAGAGGTTGCAGGTGGTCTCTGGAAGTCTTTCCTGGGTTCCTCGCCCAGATCTCTGGAGGTCAGGTGTCCACGGCCCGCTGCGTCCTCTTCCCAGCTCAGGGCCTCGCGTGGTGCCTGCCATTCAGATCTGACGCAGTGGCTCAGTAGCAGAACGCTTGCCAAGCTGTGGAAGGCCCTGGCTCCACCCCCCACTACATGGCAATAAAGACCTGATACTGACCCTCTGCAACCTTCCTGGCTCCCCTGCGGTGCCCACTACTGCCCTCAGACCCCAGCAGTCTGGTTCTTTCTCTCCCAACCTGAGCACAGATGGAGTATCCAAAATGGAAAGCCTGCGATCTGCCCAGAGCAGGACACCCTGCTGACCCAAGCTGCTGGATGGGGCAGGGGGACAGAAGAACGCAAGGCTGGCTCTGTAGGGTCTTGGGTAAGGACCAAGCCTTGCCGAGCCTCTGTTTTTCCACCAGTAAAATGGGAATGTTTTGTGGGCATGTAATTCCTGTTGTTCATTCAATAATTCAACCCATGCTTGCATTTGCCACGTATGTATTGTTCTGGTGATGAGAGGTGGGGGGAAGCCACATTTATCAAGGGCCCTCCACCCCCAGCCTCTGCCTAGCACTTCACCAGCAAGACAAGACACAATTCATTTTGTACACAAGGCAGCCGGGAGGTAGGTTCTAGTTAATCCTGTTTTTGATTTGTTCTGCTGTGTTTTCTTGCAGCGCTGGGGATGGAACCCAGGGCCTCACGCATGCTTGGCAAGCACTTTACCACTGAGCCCCATCCCCAGTTCCCCATTCCCCCCTTTTTAAGACAGAGTCTTGCTAGATTGTCCAGTCTGGGTTCAGACTGGAGATTCTCCTGCCTCAGCCTCACAAGAAACTGGAAGACAGGCATGCCCCTAGCACACCCAGCTTAATCCTGTTTGACACAAGAAGAAATAGAGGCTTGGGCACCAAGTGGGGGAGATCAGGGCCCAGGAGGGGGCGCTGCAGCAGGGACCCCCAGATCCAGGGACTGAGCTAGAGGCCTCAGGATTAAGCATTGGGGCCAAAGTAGCCGAGGTAATCGCCGCTTCCGCTGATAACACCTGCTCCCCAGCGAAGACACAGCCCATGCCCCAAGTTAGATCTTCTCCACGTAGTTTCCCGGGAACAGGCCCTCCTGGCCGTGCAGCCGGCCCTTCCACCAGCCCGAGGGATCTGTGGGGGAAGCAGAGAGCGAGTAGTGGCTCAGAGAACGCTCGCAGGCTGGCTCCAGGTCTTTCTTAGTCATGGTGCCGGCCTGTGGTTCCAGGGCCCTGGGAGACTGATTCAGGAGGGTTGCAAGCTGGAGCTTAGTGAGAT
>RJWM01006460.1:0-84315 GCA_004363535.1 Dasyprocta punctata
ATAATGCCCACCCAAAGATGTCCAGGTCCAACCTCCTGCAGCCTTTGAAAACACTGTTACATACCAAAGGTCAACAAACAGACTTAGTGGATAAAATTAAGTTAATGTTAACTACTTAGCTGACACTGCAACAGGGAAATTGTGCAGAATTATCCAGATTGGCCCACTGTAACAGCAGGGTCCTTAAACAGAAAAGGAGCAGGCAGAAGAGTCAGTGTCAGAGTGATGGAGGAGGAAAAAGACTTGATGAGCCACTACTGGTTTTGAAGATGAAGGGACCACAAACCCAGGAGCTGGAAAAGTCTAACAGTCCCTCCCTAGAGGCTCCAGCAAGGGGAGAAGCCTACTGACACCCTGATTTCAGCCCACTGAGACCAGAGATAATGCATTTGTACTATTTTAAGTCACAGTATTGTGGTAATTTATTAAAGCAGCAATGAAAAAACAGAGGGATTAAACTTTCTTAAAGAAAAAAATAAATACATTGTCCTTGAACAGGGAAAGATGCTCAAACTTCACTTAAAATAACCAAAATTAGAGATTAGGAAGGCTATAATAATCTTAAAGAAGTAAAAGGTTGGAAGGCTTACTGTCAGACATTAAGATTTATTTTAAAGCTACAGTAATGAAGATAGTGTGTACTAGTATACAAACTGCAAAATGAGTAAGAAAAAAGAGAGTCCAAATGCGCATGTCTGTTCCTCTCCTTTCCTGTCCCCTCCCTCTATTTCTAACAAAGGCATCTCTGCAATTTAACAGGGAAAGACAAACTTTTCCATGAAGAGTCCCAAAGCAATGTTTTCTTTTCTCCAGTGTGTAACTTTATTTATTTTTGGGGGGTATGTGTGTATGTGTGCGTGTGTGTGTGTGTGTATTTTGGCAATACTGACAACTGAGTCCAGAAGTGCTACACTACATCCACATCCTTTTATATTTTTTATTTGGAGACAGAGTCTTGCTAATTTACCTAAGCTGGCCTCAAACTTGCAATCCTCTTGTCTCAGCTTTCCAAGTAGCTAAGATTATAGGTATGTACCACTGTGCCTGGCTAAAGCAATTTTTTAAATGAATTTGAGATGAGTTTTTAGGCCTAAATATAAAAGGTAAAAATAATAAAATTTCATAAAGACATCATAGAAAAATATTTTTATCACCTTGTGGAGAAGGGAAAAATGTCTTAAGTAGGCTACAAATACCTCAAACCAATAAAGGAAATACTGATAAATTAAACTTCATTAAATTAAGAACATCTATTCATCGAAAGATAACTATAAAAGGGCAAAAGAGTAAGCTTTCGATTGAGAAGATGCCTGTAATGCATGTACAAGGCATTATAAGAGGATGCCTACAGATCATTAAGAAGAACATGCGCAAAAAACAACTTTAAAAGAATGGACTGAGCCAGGTGTAGTGGCACACACCTGTAATCCCAGCTACTTAGGAGGTGAAGGCAGGAGGAAATTTAAGCATAGTAAACAAGTTTGAGGTTTAGGTGATTTAGTGAGAACCTGTTTCAAAATAAAAAAAATTTTAGGCGAGACCTGGTGGCACATGACTGTAATCCCAGCACTCAGGAGGCTGAGGCAGGAGGACCGCTGCAAATTCAAGGCCAGCCTGGGCTACAAAGTACATTCAAGGCCAGCCTGAACTGCACAGTGAAATTCTACCTCAAAGAGACAATAAAAAAGTTAATTAATTAATTAATTTTAAAAATAAAAATAAATAAAATTTTTTTAAAAAGGATGAGGATGTAGGTCAGTGTATGCCTTGGGTTCCATCCCCAGTACTTCAAAAAACAAAAACAACAACAACAAAATTACAGTGGGTAGAGCCTACTGAGGGTAGCGCTCAGTAGCAGACTGCTTCCCTCGCATGTACAAGACCCTCAGTCAGATCCTCAGCACCACAAATATTGGAGGGAAAAAAAAAGAAAACAATAGGCAAAGACTTAAAGTCTTTGGACTTGGCCTATCATTATATAAACAGGTCTTCCACATCACTAGTTATAAGAGAATGCAAATTAAAATCAGTGAGATTCCACACTGTACACTCATTAGAATGGCCTACATCTAAGAGATTAAAACTATCTGGATCTGGCAAAACGAAATGCTCATACATTGCTGGTGGTGGTATAAATTGGTATAGCTACTTTAGCGAACTGTTGACAGTATCTACTAACGTTAAATATATGACCTAAAAATCGTACTCTTGATTATGCACCTAGAAGAAATAAATACACATATGTTCACCAAAAAGCTGTACAAGAATATTCATAGCAGCTCTATATGTAACCCCTGAACTGGAAAACCAAGTGTCCAACAGTCAAATGAATGTCAGTTGAATAATCACAGTAGAATATTACTGAGCAGTAAAAAAGAACTATTGTATATACAAATGATAAATGTGTTGAACAACAGAAGCCAAACCATTTATATGAAACTTAAACACCGTAAACCTTATCTTGTCCAGAATAGAGGCAGTTCTGGGGGTGGGTTACTGACTTGATGGGGCATGAGGTAACCTTCTGGGGTGTTGGGAATGTTCAGAATCTTACACCGGGTGTTGGTTTCTTAGGTAATGTATAGGTGTAAAACTTCATCAACTTGATCCCTTAAGATTTGTGTACTTTATGTATTTTGTGTTTTCATCTTAAAAATAAGATAAAACCCGCCTTGAGTAGTTATTCACTGTCAGATTGGCAAAAATCCAAACTGCAACATGCTCCATTAGGAAGCTGCGTGAAGCAGGTGCTCCACCGCACTGCTAGTGGGAGTGGGAAATGGAAGAACCCCTAGAGAGGCCAACTTCACAGCACTGTGCAAGATTTCATGGCACTGTGCAAAATTAAAAATACACTTTCTCTTTGATACAATAATTTCATCTCCAGGAATTAATTCATCCTACAACTATATCCGCCTACACATAAAACAACACATATGTAAGGTTATTTGCTACAGTATGGCTCATAATAACAAAGACTGGAAATGATCTAAATGTCCATGAAGAGAGCACTTCTCAAATAAATCATAGTGCATAGGAACACTGGAATATTATGTAGCTGTAAAATTAACTAAGGAGGCTTTTACACTGATATGTAAAGATCTCTCAGATAAACTATTGAGAAATCACAGACATTGTGCATAGCATTTTGCTATTTACATTACACAGGGTATAAGACATATTTTTATGTTCATTTATATATGAAGCAAGACACTAGAAAGATACAGAAGAAACTAACACTATAGTAAGCATTAGCTTCATGTGTTGCTTTGGGAAAGTGAACAAATGGGGAATAGGATAGGAGAGTTCCTTATTTTAAATTTAAATTTTGATCTATGCACATGTATTAATCATTCAAAAATCATATAAATACATTAATTTTTTAAGTGAAAAAGGACAATGAAAAGAGAAAGAAACATTCTAAAAGAAACAGTTTTCCAAAACAATGCTACTCTGCCAGGCGTGGTGGCGCACGCCTTTACTCCCAGCACTTGGGAGGCTGAGGTAGGTGGAACGTTGTGAGCTCGAGGCCGGCTTGGGCTACAACGTGAGCACAAGGCTGGCCTGAGCTACATAGTGTGACCCTGCCTCAAAAAACTAGGGCCAGGAGTTTGGGTCAATGGCTTAAGCGCCTGTCTAGCAGACGTGAGGCTGTGAGTTCAATCCCTGATGACACCAAAAAAAAACAAACAAAATAATGCTACTGATTTTACAACCTTTATCTGATTATATGCAGAGAACTACTTAATCTGAAGCAGAAGAGAGTGAGGCTTGGTATACAGAAGAAATTGCCAACATGAAAGGGAAACTATGGTTTTGTTGGTGGTGGTGGTGTGTTTCTTTGTCTCTCTCTCTCTCTCTCTCTCTACCCCTGCCACCACACCCCCGCCCCGTACTGTTGACTGAACCTGGTGCCTTCACACTGAGCTACATTCCAACCCTTTTCTTTTTGAGACAGGGTCTCAGTAAGCCCTCCAGGAGGGACTGAAGTTTTGATCCTCCTGCCTCAGTCTTCCAAGTGCTGGGATTACAGGTGTGCACCACCAGGCCGTGGTAGGGAACTAAATAATGAAATGAAGAAATGAACACTCTCAACTAATGGACTTAAAAACAGGCCAGACTGTCACCAGTCTGCAGACAGGCAGCACAGGGTAGCAGTCCACAGTTTCTGAACTTAGAGACCAGGATTAATGATCTGACACACAGGTTCTTCCCAAATGTATGACTTGGGTATGGCACACTGCTCATCTTATGTTTCATCTTGCCTTATCTAAAAAAATGGCGTTAATAATAGTAGTAACCCATCAATTTGCTACAAGGATTAAATGGGATAATATAAGTAAAGCATTTCTCTTGTGCCTGCCACTCTGTGCACAGGAACAGACAAGTTTGAACCTTCCTGAAAGCACTCTTCAAATCTCTGAGCTTGAAGGGTTCATCTCTCAGAGAAACAGCCTGTGCCCTCCCCCTAAAAGAATTATGTCTAGCTATTAAATGTTTCTATGAAATCTTACATGGCTCTCTCTGGTGAGTTTCAGGCCAAGGTCAGATGTTCTGCCATGCATATAATAAACGTACAGACATTCAACAATTGGAAATCATCAGTAAAATGGAAAATAAATCAGTGAACAGAGAATAACTTCAAAGCAACTGCCTTCCTTGGAGGAATAGGAGGTAGCAGAGTTTTCTGGCAATATCCAATCTTTAAAGTTGCCTGTCTAGTGGCCAGTTAGCTCAGTTGCTTAGAGCATGGTGCTGATAAAACTGCCTGTCTGGCAAGCCTCATTCTCCAAGAAGAGGCCACAATAAAGTCCTTCCAAAGGTCTACAGAGCAGAAAGCGAGGCAGCACAGTCAGCTCTTCATCCACTGCAGGAAGGGAAGGCTGAACAACTGTATATCAGGAAAAAAGAAAAGCAAACTGGCCAATCGAGACAAAATAAATTGCTTCTGTGGGAAGCAAAACAGCTGGAGCCAGTTCAGCCAGGTACAGAGGAGAGGGATCTGAAGACAGCTGGACGTGAGGGCCCTGCCTCTGGGAGGCAAGGATCGTCTCAACAAGTGATGGCCATGTGCCCTCTGCTCACCTCTGCTGACCTTGGTGTGTACCCACAAATGGGCCTGGCCAGAAAATATTAGCAGATGTGGAAGGAAATCCTGGGAGGAAAGGAAGGAAGCAAAGCAATGAACCAGCCAGGTCAGCAAGCACCAGCAGAGCATGGTAGACTCAGAGAATGAACTTGACATACCTATGCCACCTTTTTCAGGCTGATCTGTCTGTTGCACGGTGGTTTGACATTAAGCCTGCTTCTACTCTTAACAAAAGTTCAGCTTCTTTATATTCTGCTCTATCTATTCCATCTCTGAGTTATGCCTGTTATGGCAGGCACAGCATCAGGCACTTCTGGGCTAAAGCTCAGGGACTGAGGCCGAAGGCATGGAATTCCATCTGAGGTGAGCAATGGCAGGCAGGCAACGGAGGAGCTGATTGTGAGAAATAGGCCTGTGAGACAGAAGAGCTCTTCTCTCCCTCCAGCTTGTCTGCCTCTCGCTGGCCTCCTGTCAGGCCTAATAGCTAGATTCTTGTCACTCTGCTTGCAAAGCGTGCCCTCTGCAGGGCTCCACTGGGGGCCCCACCCCGTCAGTGGGGAGCACCTGGCCAGAGTTCTGTGCTGGGCCCATCCTCCCTAACTCTGCAACCTTTCACTCAGCAGACAGTGCACCAGGCCCTGGGCATTGGGGACAAAACGAAAAATAAGTCTGCTTTCTCCAAAATGGCATACTTTCTCCCTCCTGTCAAAAAATACTTCACTAGGACTGGTTACACTGACAGATGAGTCTCCACTCTCCCTACCCAGACCAAGGGAGATGAGAAAGGCAATAGGCCAGGCACTCTACACACTATCTCACTTCATCTTTCCCTACAATCCTACAAGGAGAAATTCTCACCCCATTACATAGATGAGGGGGAAAAAAAACGGAAGCTTATGGAGATGGAGCTGGTGTAGACCGAGGCCATCGGATGCCATCTTCCCTCTTTCTACAGCTCCAGGCTGCCTGTGTCAGCTCAGCCTGATGCTTTGCCAGTCCTGGCCCTGGCCTCCTTCATCTCATCTTTGCTTTTGTGCTTTCAGATTCTCTTCAGTCTTCTTGCTTGTGCTGGTCCCAAATGAAATTGACCCCTCAAAGTCTACTGACAGCAGCAGCGGTGACAGTGGTGGTAGCAGCACCACATCCTTTGACTCCTGGATTAGCTTGTCTTAATTATGCTCAGGCTGGAACAGTGCCAGTATAAATGATCTGTTACTGCTGCAAAGCATACAGTTTGGATGGTACATTTTCTAGCTTTTGCTCTGACTTGAGCCCCTCTGCTCCCTACTGTTGCCAACAGCCTCCCTCCTCTGCTGTCCTTGGTTCTGCCTCTTTGCACATCATATTTGGTCCTGCAAAGCAGTGCTTCAAACTACTGCCGCTCCAGGGAGCTGAGCCTGTCCAACTCAATTCAAGACTGCCTGCACCTTTGCTGAAGGCCAGGAACCGTGCTGGGTGCTATGGACAGGTAAGAAAGAAGAAGAAAGCATAGAGGCCTTGCCTTTCAGAGGTTTAGAGTCAGAGGCCAGGAGAGAGCAGCAGGAATAGAAATCACTGACATAAGACAGGTAGAGATTGTGATGAGTCCTAAAATACCAGAGTTGGAGGAAAACTTGGTTTTCTGCTAAAAGGTCCCCATTTTAGAGACAGGAGACTTAAAGCTCAAAGCAAGGCAAATCCTTGAACTAATAATGTCTTGTAATAACAACAAAAACTCTAAAGGCCTTGCTGAGAGCTAGGTGCCACTCTGTGAGTTTTGTGTACATTAAATCACTTAACCCTCACAACATTATGAAGTAGACACTACTGCTATCCTATTTTCAAGATGAGGAAGGAGGTACAGAGGGGCTGATACCTTGTCACATTCACTCTAATAGTAAGTAAAGCCTGTACTGACCTCAGGCACTCTGGACTACACTGCAGTCTAACACACCATGAGCTGGAGATTGCCTCAACCTATGAAAGTAGTGAAACGACTTCCTAAACAAATTGCTCAAAGGTCCAATCATAACAACACTGAATTTGGGATATGCAGAGCCAACTCAGAAGAAGTGTCAATCAGAGGTTTGGGTTCAACTGGGAGTTCCTTAGTGCTACTTAATGCAAGTCAGTGAGGGAAGTGAGCAGAGCCGCGTATTTCTAAAGAAAGAGGCACACCAAGAAAAAAGAACTCAGAAGAAAGGATTTATTTAAAGAACCAGAAGCAGTTCAACCCACTTTTCTTTTTAACATTACTGGGATTGAACCCAGGGACTGTCGCGTGGTAGGAAAGTGCTCTAATACTGAGCTACATTCCAAGCCCCACTCTCTTTCTCCTTTTTATGACTGGCTGTCTATGCATGATGCCCCAAGTGTATAAGTTCTTTATGATCCCCAAGTGCCATTTCCTGAGGCAAAAAGGCGAGGTTGGGATCCATATAAAGGTGTTCAAGGACACAGAATGAAATTTTCAGGAAAGGCACTTTTAGAAAATTCTTAGTAACCAAAGGCTTCCATTTCCCGAAATCTTCACAATACACACATACTTGCACCCTGGCTTTGGTTAACCAAGTCTTCTCCAATTCTGTCATGTGAGTTTCAGAATAAACACGGTATTGGTATAAAAATTACTTACCAATTACTGCCAAATTATGCTCTGAGCCACAAGAGATCTGTAAAAAGAAAAAATATATACTAGAACAAAAAAACATATCGTGGTATTTCAGCCAGTATATTTTATGATCACTGTTATTTTCTAATGACACTAACATCCATTTTTTGGCAAATTTTAGGAAAGAAATAGAAAGAAGCACCATATACAAAGGATAAAACTATAATTACAACATATTCAAAGATGCATAAAAGAGTATGAAAAAACATTTAACAGAAATGCACTAAGATGTGAAAGAAGTTGTCTTTAAACAGTTAGACCATAATAATTTTTTCTTTCTACTTTTTTTGCATATTTCAAACTTTCTATAATGAGCATATGTTACTTTAAAAATGGAAAGATAAGGCAATAAAGATAACAGATTTTAGAAACTGAACTAAAAAGACCATCACTCTCATCTGGGCTGATAAAATGAGCAAAGGATTCAGTGGAAACAGACTGGGCTGAGGAGATGCTTGACTTTCTCATCTGCTCGTTCCCCCTTTCCCTTGCAGCCACACACACTCTGCAGTTCCTTGAACCTGTCCTATTCTCTCACACCCCCAGGCCTCTGCACATGCTTGTTCTGCCACCCGGAATGCCATCTCCTTTGCTGCCTACCCCCAAAACACCTAATTATTCTTTAAAACCTCAAAGCATGTACTGAGACCCTGCTGCTGTTGCTTCTAGGCAGACTCAGGCACTTGTCACTTGCCCTTCTATTAGGCATAGTATTGTAGTAAACAGCTGTTGTCTTTTAGCATTTTTCCTGTCTCCTCTCTAGACTGCCTGCATCCCTGGAGCAGGACTGAGGCTCATCCACCTCTGCATCACCCAAACACACTCTGCAAAGCCTGTGATTCAGTTAACATCTGCTAAATCAGAGAAAAAATAAAAGTACATAAAGGCACAAAAGCTTAATACATGAAAGATAATCATTTAGGGTTCTGAATCCAGTATTCCCAACCAGTGGGAGGCATTTCTTGCCTTTCGGTCTTGGCATGTTCCAACATGATACCAGGAGGAAGCAACTGGAGATCTAAAAGCACAAAGGGGTTCCCTAGGCGCTAATTAAGAAGAACTCTAGACTCTGGAGAAGCATCCTGCAACCTTTACCAGGATGCTCACTTTAGCTCCTGGCAAGAGGAACGTCTCAGGTACTCTGGAATGTTAATATGGGCAGGGCCCTGGAGATCACCTACCTTACCAGGAGAAATAGAGGCTTCTGAAGGGCAAGTAACTTGCCTCAGGTTTCAAAGCAAGTCTGTGACAAAACTAAGACAAAAGCCACCATTCTATTCGCTAGTATCAGATCAGCTTTTTTAATTCACATGAGTGATTCCACATCTGAGTGAGGTCATGTGGTGTTTGTCTTTCTGTGACTGGCTTATTTCACTTACCACAATGTCCTTCAGGTTCATCTATAATGCCACAAGTGACTCTAGTTAACAACAGTATATTGTATTCTTGAGAAACCTTAGATTATTTTAAGGTTTTCTACCATAAAAATGACAAGTGTGTGGGTAATGTGTAAGTTAGCTTGATTTAGCCTTTCCACCATCATATTACACATATCAAAACATCGTATTACACATATATAAACTTTACCTATCAATTAAAAAATGAAAAAAAAAAAAAAACTATGACTGCAACCCTCTCAATCACCTGATCTTCACGAGAGTTCCTTTCTTGATGCTAGATACTATTTTCCAGGGAAAACCACCAGGAAACAAATTCAAAAGTTTTCAACAGAGGCACTGACAGCAAAGTAATTTGGAGCACTGGAGGTTGTCTCCACGCTGGTAGACAAGAAGGGGCAGCAAGATTTTTCGGCCTTTTCCTGTAGAGAAGCTGTGCTTTCCCCAAACCCAGTTTCTAAAGACAACTGTGCACATTTATATGGGTTCCCTAGAGTGTTTAGCAAAGAAGCTTCTGTAAATTTTACCCTTAGGAAATAGTCCAGATTGTCCAGTCTCTGAATGCCTTTGAAGCTGGCTATATTTGTCACCTACCTGAGGGCTATAGGATGCCTTGCCCAGGGCCACATATTACCTACAGCACAAGTTCACTGTAATTCTATCTGTCCTCAGGCTGGTTACCTGTGTCTGCTACAGAAAGCACCTTAGACGGGTGAATAGGAAGAAACTCAAGACATCTAACAATATAGAAATATATATAAGCTATATTATGATACAGTCATCTGATAGATTATTAAGCAGTTTTAGAAACTGAAGCTTATAATAAAAGGAAAATATTCATGTTACTGTACAAACTGAAAAATCATAAAATTGTCAAATAACATGATCTCAATTCTATAATAAAACAAGAACAAAAATGACTAGGAGGAGATACATTGAAGTGTTAACAGTGATTGGCTCTGGTCTAGGGATGAGATTAGGGTTATGAGCACAGTTTTTCTTTTACTGTACTCTCTGAATTTTACATTACTATTTTTATAATCGGGGGAAAATCTATTTTCAAAAATAAGATAAAAGAAATATAGTGTAGTTCCTACCTCAGAGAAAAAAGTACCACCTGGAATAAAATCTGGTATACTTAGAAACAGTATGTGTATGGGGGGGGTGTGTTTTAGGGAAATATAACTAAATTATCCAGGTACAAGTTGCATCATAGTGTTAATATTATAAGATTTTTTTTCTTAGATTCTCAATTTCCCAGTACTCTTTAACTATAGTGGGATTACTAGTAGTGGTGGTATATTATAGTCAGGGATTGCAAGGAAAACAATTTAATACAGGACACATAATTTATGGAATTATTTTATAACAGTCATGCAAAGAGTCAAACACAAAAAGTGCAGGAAATTTGTCCACACACTAACGACCCCAAAGAATCCAGCTGAGGGCCTGAATCCCATGGCAACGTCCTGCATGAGTCCAGTTGAAGACCTAGGGCCCATGACAACGACTCATGCAAATCTGTTTCATGGATCTGCACTGGGGAGGCCCAAAGGTCAGCAGTGGAAGCTAGAAAGTCTGTACCAGCGGGATGAAGGATCTGTGCCAGCAGGCTGAGGGATCTGCACTGGAGCCAGGAAGAGACACTCAAAGTAAGAACCAGGGCTCCCTCAAAAAGTACCACAGCTACCCTCAGGACACTGAGGTCCTGAGCTCCTCTGACGATGAGAACAGCCGAGTTCATATCAGGAAAGAAGCTCGACCAGTCCTTCCAGAAGAACCAACGGCAACAGGAGATCCAACAACACCACCTCTTCCTCTCCAGTTCTCCTTTTCATGTTGGCAACAATCCTCAGGTGGGCCATCCACACTCAGCACCACGCTAATTCACTTTGGTTGGTATTACAAGATGACCACCAGTTGTCAACCAACCACATAGTGTGAGTGATCAGAACAGAAATTAAAAACTACCATAGAGGACTTATGTGTGCCAGGCATCACAGCAAGGCACTTTATAAACATCAGCATATTTCAGTCAACACAATACTCTTTTCAGGTATGTTTGGTTTTGCTCCTTTTAGGGATAAGAAAACAATCACACTAAATCACCTCCATAGCTAGTTAGGGAGGCAACAACAGAACTAAAACGCAGTTTTGCCTGATCTCCAAGCTGGTGTTAACTGCTGCATGTCACCTTTGTTTGTTTGTTTGTTTGGTTGGTTGGTTGGTTGGCTTTTTTAAGTTATTTCATTTCATAAAATGCAGAGAGAGAAAGAACCTGCTTCTATTTGTCAGGGTTCACCTGGGGCTGTGGACTGCAGAGATGACCAGCCTTGAGGACCAAGGGTTTACACAATCAAGCCACTGACAAGTGCCAGTATCGGGTAGCAAATGCTGCTCTGAGTTAATGAGTGAGACAGTGATGAATTGATTTTGTTAAGCCAATGCAGAACTCAAAGCTCAAAGCTCCTCACTGCTTCTTACTCTCTGTGCACTGGCATAAGAAGTCAGGGGGCAACACCACAGGCCACAAAACCCCAGTGCCACACTCTTCCGACAAGACTGTATCAATGATCACTTCCTTCGTATTGCTTCTGTCAGCATCTACAAACTTTCTAGAAGACTGTTAACAATGGCAACGTGCCCAGAAGAAAAAGATTCAGAACCAAGAAGCCAGGTGAATCGTAGGTCCTCTGCTTCCTGGCTCTGAAAGCACTGACAAGGGATTGAATCTAGGGCACCAGTGTTCTCAGATGTAAAATGTATGCAACACTGTTTGTCTTGTCTGCCTTACAGAATTGCTACAGGACAAACGAGACATTCCACCCCCTTCCAGTCATACATCCCACCTTCCTTGCACACAGATCCAGTCACATCATGCTGTTATATATGTCCCTTCAGTTTCCCAGCATTGGTAAATCAAAGTCTAAACTACACAGCATGGCTTACAAGGTCCTCATAAATTTACTTCTGTTTACACCTTCGGATTCTTCCTTCCTGTACTATTCATGAACTCTCAACCCCAAATAATACATACCCTTTTTCCAATCATGCCACATTATACTTTTCCTAAGAACATTATGAAATTCCAGGCTTTTATGGACTCTATTCTCCTTGATTAGAATTCCCTTTCTCCCACTATCTACCCAGGAAAAATCCTTCATGATTGCTCAAAACTTCCACCTCATAGTAAAGCCTTCCCTGACTTCTTGAGGCACAGCAGCTGCTACATCCTAGCTACTCCCACAGCACAGTATCATGCCCCTGACCACACATGTGATGTCTGTCCACAGACCGCACATGTGTTAGCCACTGCCTCTAGGTCAGCCAGCAGACCACCTGCACAGTAGTGCCTCTGTCGCACAGCCCAAGTGCAGGGCATGGGGGTCAGGCGTGGTGGTGCACAAAGAAGGGACTCAGGGAAGGCATATAATCCTAACACAAGTGTGAGCAACAATCCAGTCCAACTAGAGACAGGCCCTGAGAAACACAGTGGGGGCAGAAGGGAAAACACTGCAAGAATAGACAGGGAAGATGCTGGGAGCACAGAAGCGTTGTTCCAGGAATTCTTGTGCACCAAAGCACCTTAAACCACAACAGAGATCAGTTCTAGAAAACAGAGCCCCAGTATGGTAGGTTCTAGCTTGCTGGCTGGTCCTTCAGAAGAGGGTAACATCTCTGCAAAGAGTGGGAGGTGGCAAGCAAAGGTATCTGCGAAAAGCTGTCCTGTCTCAGTGCTACCTAAACACTAGAATGGTCTGCTCTGTTCAGAGGCCTCCACCCAACGAGTCAGAGCAACAGAAAACTTCTGAGCCCACGACTGTGGAACAGTAGGGTCTTCCAGCTACTCTCTCTGTTGGGCCTGACTCCATCAGTTCTTCTGAGGGGAGTCACAACTCCCAAGGGATGGATCTTCACACAAGTGGACTAGAGCAAAAATTGACAATAAACACCCAGTAAATACATCCCAAACACATTAACAGGTTAAATAAATCACTGAATGAAGAAGCAAAAAATAAAATAAAATAGATGAATGTGAAAATAATTGCCAACTGTTGCTCTGAGTACTTCAGCAGTACAGCTGTACCATTTCTAAAAGCAGCTGCCTGGGCCTTGCTGAGTGCTTATAGCCAGACACCTGCTAACTGCTTTGCCAGTGTTATCTTATTTAATCATACACAAAACTTGAGAAGACACAGTCTTTACTTACAACCATTTAACAAATGAGGCAAATGAAGTTCACACAGGTAAAGCAACTTGCCTGTGTCTTGTGACAAGTGAGGTGCAGGATTCTACAACCCTTCAAATTCAAGCTTTCTGACCTCTGCCCTCCCAAGGGTTTTAACATTTTCTCATGCAGCAAGAAAATAAACCACCCATTCAGTTTCTTACACCTAGCAACCTAGTGCTAATTAAAAGGGCCAGTAAACCAAGAGAGCCTGGGCTCACAGCCACAAACATGTCGCCTGTGGCCAGCAGTCTGTCTAAGGATGGTCAGTAAGTTGTCCCTGGGTTAGTTCCTGGGCTTGCAACTGTAAAGTAGCAATAGAATTTTGCTCTCTGGCCCCACCATGGGACCTATTACCTCGCGGGAGAACTCCACTAGACTGTCTAATTCTGAAGAGGGAAATCCGAGCTTGGACAATAGAGAAAAGTGGGAAAGGAACACCAGGATGCAACCAGGCCTCAAGAAACACCGGGAACCCAGGAAGCCCAGCCTGTAACTGCCCTCATCTTCAACGGGTGTGCTGATTGGCTCCTGCCTGCCCAATGGACACAGACACCCATAGATGCCATGGCAACCGGCCTTGCAGGCTGAGGCACCCTAGGAGGGAGGGGAAAGTCCTCAGCTAATACAGGAAAAGCACACTGGAGGAGGCTGCGCCTGAATTGCAGCCCAGTAACCGAACAAGGGAAACATCGCACCAGGTGCTGCCTTTGCTAGGGCTCCACCCCAACCCAGCTGCCATCTGTGCAAAGAGTTCTGGGGTGACCACCAGATGATCTCCAAACTGTTGGGAAAGCAGGGCTGGAAGGCTGCACAGGTTTTACAGACAAACTGCAATCCCGTGAACCAATCCCATAGGCTCAGAAATGGCTCCAAATGGAGGAGAGAGAATGGCGTCACCGGAGCATCACAATTGCTTGCTTCTGGAAGCACCTAGTCCTGCCGTGGTGCAAAGGAAGACGGCAAAGGACTTTCCAGAGACAAGAAGAGACCTGTGTTGCTGAGATAGAGGGTTTACTTAGTGAGAGATCAAGTGTCGTAAAAAGTGAGGAGGCTGATACTATGGCAACTTGAAAAAATATTTTCACATTAGATTATGACAAGATGGTGAGAAGATCGAAGTCATTTAAGTGGCTCTTAAAAGGGTCAAGGCTGTAATGAAAAGGACTGAACCAAACTCACAACAGGTTGGAGATTCACCGAGAAGGCAGAGTTAGACTAAACGTAAGGACAGGAAGGAGATAATCAGAGAGCTGTCACCTAACAATTTGAGGCTTAATGACTGGAGCACTGTGATGCCAGTTTATCAGAAGAGGAGGGGGCTGCCAGGCATGTAACACGCCTGTAATCCCAACACTCAGAAGGCTGAGGCAGGAAAACTGTCATGAGTTCAAGGTCAGCCCGGGATACATAGTGAGTTCAAAGCCAGCCTGGACTGCACAGTGAGACCTTGTCTCAAAAACAACAAGGAAAAAAAAGATAAAAAAAAAAAAAAAAAAAACAAGCGGAAGGGGCAGTGTGCATAGTGGGTAAGCTCACAAGCTTTGGACCAGGGTAGGCCTGGTTTACAGGACAGTGTAATCTGGAACTACTGATTTAATGATTCTGAGCACGACTGCTGAACTGTTTGCTGAGTACAGAGACAGAGTCCCACTTAGAATAGTTGTGAGGTTGCCAGGCCATAGCAGTAAAGCAAAATTCTATAATACAACATGCTTGGCATCCATGTACTCACAAACTTTAGCTATCTTCCTCTCCACAACCTCTCTGTTGAGGAGGTAGTAGAACCTTGTCAAGCCTCAATTTTCCTAGCCACATGATGTGCTTTAAAAGGGGTAAGGGTTAGCTTACAGAGAAAATAGGTTCTTCCACCCTGGACTTCCAGTACAGCAGAGGCCTCTGGATGTAGAGGTCTTGATTTGGGGGCCTCCTTTGCTATCCTGCTTCCTGAGGCCATAGCAAATTTGATTATGGGAAGACACTTGTTCCAAAATGAGTTAATGCACAGATTGGCCACATCTTATGAAGTGGCTTTGTGTACCTCTGCCTGAAACGGGCTCGAAGGAGTCTTTTAACTGGCAGCTGGAGCAGCAGGTAGAATAGACATGAGGAAGGTTAATATAAGTAGGAGCAGCAAGCAGAGGAGTCAGAAGTGGCAGAAAGAATAGAGTAGAAAAACCAAGTCACTAGAATGGGAGAATTCTAATGGAAGAAGCAATAGAACCTACAGCTCAAGACTCAAGGTGTATTTGATCTGCCCTGTGTTCTCAATGACTTTTTAGATGTTCTTCTATCAGATATTTGCTTCACCTGTTTTCATTACCTATGCCAAAGTCTAAGACAATCCCACAATACTAAAGCACTGTTCTCTGAAAGTATCTCTGGTCACCACAGAATAAAAGAACCTAACAAAACAATACAACTGGATTTTAGTGAAAGCATGCTATGATACTCTTGGGTAAAGGACAAAAACATGAGCTGGACAACCAAATTCAAAGAGAATCAATTAATAGATTTAAGTCAGGCAAACACTCTACGGTACGCTTTTCAAAAATTTAGCTATTGCCCTAAATGCTGGAAGGAGTAAAAATTTAACAACTGCTTTGAAAAATTATCCGACAGTGTCTACTAAACTAAATACATATACATACACACAAACATTTATATATCGATATCAGGAGACCTAAGTACTCAAAATAAATACTTTTTTTATTTTCATTAAGGGTATGAACAAGAAGGTTCACACACATATATACACAGAGAGCAAAAAGGAAGAAAAAAAATAACCTGAATAGTAATCATCAGTATAAAAGAGAAAATGTACTTAATTTAGAAAACATTCTAGTGAGTTGGGGATGTAGCTCAGTGGTACAGCATCGCCTAGCATGCACAGGTACTGGGTTCAAACTCTCGTACCCCCCTGCCCAACATATGTGTATTTTCACAGCTGTAGAAAAAAGAAACCACTGATATTTGCAACATGAATAAATCTTCAAGAATAACATTAACAAAATGAGCCAGACAAAAGTACTGTATGACTCTATTTACATGGAACTCAAAAACATGAAAAATTATTTCAAATAAAAATATAACTGTTCTAAGGAGGCAAAACCAAACCAATTCTAGTAACTTCTGAACACAGTACTTTCACTAACTTCTGTTTAAAAACATAAAGAAGGAGTACATTTTTCTCAAGATTGCTTGAATCTTTTCCTGGATTGCATTCTTAACCTCAAATAAATGTTATTTTCTGGCTGTTCTTGAAAGAAATTAAAACAAAATCCAAAAGAACTACAAAAATACCTTTACTGAGTAGGGTTTTATCTTTCAGACTACACATGTACCAATTCTGAAAGTATTTTGCATATATTGTAGGGCTATGCAAATGAGGAAAAAATTAACGTTTTCAGGAGCTAGAACTTTCACTGTGGATGAGCGAAAAACAAATATGGAATGAGGAGCACCAGAGAGGAATCCTGTACATACTGGATTAAAATTAAAGGTATCAGTATGAACTTACAGTCTCTGTCTCTCTGTCTCTGTCTGTCTGTCTCCCTGTGTCTCTCTCTGTCAAACACACACAGACACAGACACAGACACACACACACACACACACACACACACACACACACACACACGCAATATTAAACTATCTAGAAGCAATGACACTCCAGCAGTACACTTGGTGTAAAATCTTGGCTTTGAAATACTATTCAACTAAGAGTGATCATAGCTTCCTGAAGAAATGTTGGTTCCGGGGTTGGAAACAAGGAAAGAAAAACTGAAGCCTGAAACAACTACTTGTGCCAGGCAGTAAGGAAGTGACAAAAGAATGATAGAATAAAGAACACAGGACTCACCTTCAGGAGGTCCCGCCAGCTAAACCAAGGGGGAATTTGAGCATCGAAGTTAATAATAAAGCCAAGTGTGACAGTAGATGCCTATAACACTAGCTACCTGGGAGACTGAGACAAGAAGATGGCAAGTTTGAGGTTAGCCTATGTAACTGAATCTCAAAATAAAAAGAGCTGGGGCTGGGGGTGTAGTTCATTGGTAGACTGTGTGCCTCGCAAGTGTGAGGCCTTGGGTTCAATCCCCGGTTCTACACACACAAAAGAACAATAACAACAGTAGATTTATAGCCCACTCAACAAAATCCATGAATGCCTAGTGGATATTAAACATGGGAGCAGGAAAGTTTCTTCCTTATAGTAGGACATCAAAAATACTAAATGGAAAAGCAATGATTGGCTTAGAAAATAGTTTTGCAACTATTGCAGTAATAATCAATTCAGGTAAGAATTATTACTGCATCTTAAAGCTACTGAGCAACAGTCTGAAGAGGAACAAGAAATTTACATAATCTCAAAGTATCGTCACAGATTTCTTTTTCTTTCCTTTTTTCTTATTTCAGTACTGGGGATTAAATCCACAGAGAGCTGAGTTACACTCCCAGCCTCCCCCACCTTTTTTTTTCTGGAAATAGGGTCTTGCTAAGTTGCACAGGCTGTTTTCCAACTTGAGATCCTCCTGCCTCAACCTCCCAAGTACTAGGTATTACAGATATATGCCACTATGCCCAGATTACTTCTTAATTATAAAGAAATAAATGCTAATTTTATAGAAGAGAAAGGCGATGGATACCACCTCATACAAGAGATCTAAGTTCATATCACTAATGATGAGAGAAACTGACATCAGATACATCATTTAGTATTTCTGTTAAAAGGGCATATGAGAAATCTTATCATGAGGAAAAATCAAATAAAATCAATTGAGGGACATAATAAAACACAACTGTCCTATATTGCTTAGAAATATCAATGTCATAAAAGACAAACTATTTCAGATTAAAGGAGGCAAAGGAACATGACAACTAAATGCAATGTGTGACCCTGTACTGGACCCTGGATCAAAGCTGCCAGAAAACATACCATCAAGACAACTGCAGAAATATGAAGAAGCTCCACAGGGGGTTGAAAGAGAGAGAGGGAGAGAGAGAAGGAAAGGGAGAAAAGAACATATGGAGATGCATACAAATGTAGCAAAACAGGGTCTACATCTAGGAAAGGGATTTGGAGAGTTCTTTATATTATTCTTGCAACTCTTCCATAACTTTGGAATTATTTCAAAATGAAAGATTAAAAAATTTAGCAAGCAAAATTAATCTATGGTGAGCATTTACAAGTGGTCATCTTCAGT
Organism: Dasyprocta punctata; assembly: GCA_004363535.1. Taxonomy (NCBI): domain Eukaryota; kingdom Metazoa; phylum Chordata; class Mammalia; order Rodentia; family Dasyproctidae; genus Dasyprocta; species Dasyprocta punctata. Next base: position 18,567 of record RJWM01006460.1, read on the forward strand.
TAAGTACATTTAGGAGGCTTGGAAGAGGTGCCAAATTTGGGTGATTACATGTGAGCATACATTAAGTTAGAAACTTAAGATTTGCCCATTTTACTGTGAGTTGCATTTCAACTAAAAGAAAAAAAAATTCTTTACAAGGCAGCCTTCCTTCCTAATTCAGCCCAAAAGCCAACCTGGAGAGGGTGCCCAAGCATTAGAGCCCATGTGACGACAGTGGCTAGGCAGGGGCAGCAGAGGCCCAGCGAGAGCTCAGAGCATCGCTGGATAGCTGTGGCCTGGCGAGCAGTCTGTGTGTGCAAGGAAAGACGCCCAGCAGGACTATGATAGAGGAGACTGGTTTCTCACAGGGAACCAAGCAAATATATCAATATTCTGAGGATAACGGGATTAAGTTTTTCACTGTCAAAGAAGTGTACGGTAATAGAGGGAGCTGTAGGACAAATACTGTAATATTGGTTGTAATTAAAGATATTGGTGTGAACTCATGATTTTCAAGTTAGGTAGATAAGTAACATAAACAAACATATAAATATAAATAAATACATATAAATATTTTATAAAGCATAAATGTGTACATATGCACCATTATACATGTGTTCCAGCTCTGTCCCACTGAGAGGGTCTGAAAGCACTAAACCCCAATGCAATAAACACCCAGGGCTGAGATTTTTTATTTTACATGGGTCATTCCCTACTGAAAAGTTCTTTTCAGAGAGATGGCTGATTCTAAGACTTAGGCAAGGAGGATAGGAGATGAACCTGAAGCCTCTGGTGTCAGAGAGTAAAGAAGTACTCAAAGAATGATGAGGGCATGTCAAAGAACCCATAAGCCAATGTGAAGGGGTCCCTACTGGCTAAATACAGGCATAGTTTGAGCATTAAAGTAAGTAACAATATTAACGAATGTCCTGATAGGCTACAGGGTTAGGCCGTTCTCTTCTTATGTGAATCTGTGATTTAGAGGGAGGCATCTAGTGGAGATCTCAAGGGATCTGGCCCTCAATATGAATTATCTAAACTTCTGGTCAAGCTGGATAAAAACAAGGTTTGCCTCTTAAATGCACAGGACTTACAAATACTGGAAAAAGCAGCCAGTGCACTGAATGTGATGCTCAGGACTCAATAAATGAATGAATAGAAGCTAACAGGTGATAATTTACAATGTAAACCCCCACACTCAGGTTCAAAAAATAAGTTACAGAGATGCAGGATTGGCCAGAAATGATTAAATAACACTTCTTGGGGCAAAAAAAGGCAGAGAAGATAACACCTATGCTTGCAATTTAAATCTTCAGTGTGACATAGCCCACAAAAACACCAATGCTTTCTCTGCTCGGTCACACCACAGTTTGAGCACTGTGGTCAGTTCTGGACTTCCTCTCACATTTTATGATTCTAATTTTAAGGCATAACCAGATTGAAGTAACCAGAAGGGTAACCTACAAGAAAAGACTAAAATATAAGGCGAATGTTTAAATTTTAAAATTTTATTAAACAACACATTCTCATTTGTCTCACTTAAAACCACACACACACACACACACACACGCTTCCCACACACTCATCCCATCATTTTTGTCACTTTCAGAAGCAGTTCTGGAAGTCCTCATCCATGAGTGTCTTTATAAGGTATAATAAAAAATACAGTGAAGACGGCTGCTGAGTGATATTCACCAAGAAGGCAGGCTCCTAAAAATATTATGGTGTATCCTCATCCACTTTATTCACAGGATCTGACACCGTGTGACTTCTGGGTCTTCACTAATAGTCAAAATAACCATGAAAAGTAAATGTTTTAAATTGATTCAGGACTTTGAGGTAGCCACAACAATAAAACTAGTAACACCAACGAAGACTTGAAGAACTGCTTTAAAAAATGGCAAGACAGCCTCCTTAACAAATGGTGCTGGAAAAACTGGCTTTCTATATGCCGTAAACTAAAGCTAGATCCATGCCTATCACCATGCACTAAAATAAAGTCAAAATGGATCAAAGATCTGAATATAAAGACAGAGACACTAAACTTACTAGAAGACAGAGTAGGTAAAAATCTCGATGACATAGGAGTAGGCAGAGAGTTCATGAACAAAAATCAGATTGCACGGGAAACACTTCCCAGAATCAACAACTGGGATCTCATCTTACTAAAAAGTTTTTGCATGTCAAAGGAAATCTCCAACAGAGTGAAAAGAAAAGTCACGAACTGGGAAAATATCTTAGCCAATTGTCCATCAGACAAAGGACTTCTATCTAAAACAATAAAGGATTAAAAGAAATCAGGACCCTAAAATTCAAGGACCCAATCCAAAAATGGGCATCTGAGATGAATACACACTTCTCAGAGAAAGAAATACAAATGGCAAATAAATATATGAAAAAATGTTCAACATCAATGGTCATTTGGGAAATGCAAATTAAAACAACGCTGAGATTCCATCTCACTCCAGAAAGAATGGCCAAGATTAAAAAATCAACCAAAAAATGGCAAGAAACATGGAATAAGTATGCCTGGATTCCTAATCCAAAAATCCAAAATCCAAAATGATCTGAGATCATGGAGCATTTAGGATTGTGGACTTTCAGATTAAGGATGTTCAACCAGTAAAGTCTATGCAGATACCCCAAAATATAATAACAAAAAAATCCAAAACACTTTTGGTGCCAAGCATTTCAAACAAGGGATATTCAACCTGTAACTGCTATTGTTTGAAAGCACTGAGTTGTGAGTTATTTATTATGCAGCAATACTGTGGTAGTAGGTGACTAACCAAACACCAACTAACATTCGTCTAGCACTAAACCATTTCCAGAGTGTCAAGCCCTCCAGCCACAACCACCAGGAACATATGTGTGGCTGAACAAGCGGGGTTTATTACTTGTTTCTGTGAAGGAGGAGGCACACTACAGGGAACCATGCAGCGTCTCAGTAAGAAGGTACAGTTGCCTGCCCCCCAGCTCTAAGGGATTGGTTCCAGGACCCTGCTCAGACACCAAGAGCTGTGGATGTTCCCATGTGGCATTTGCATCTCACCCACCTACATCCTCCCGTCTACTTTAAATCATCTCTAGATGACTTCTAATACCTAATACAATGTAAATACTATGTAAATAGTTGTACTGTATTGTTTGGGGGAAATGCCAAGGGAAAATATCTTTACATGTTTTAGTACAAATGCAAATTTCCCCCAAATATTTTCAATTCATGGTTGGTTGAATTCACAGATGTAGTAACAATGGAGACAGGACTAAGGGTGTTGTGTAGTGAGCACAAGGCACTGAGTGTGACCCCCATGTCACTGAACAAATTAAAAATAGAGAGAACCATTGGATGCAGAAAGCCAACTATACTAGAAAGGACTGAGAAGACTGGATTTCCATTGTGTCATACTAGGAAGGGCCTGTGGAAGTGGAGGTGTGCCCTGAATTAGGTTCTGTCAGAAAGTGGGGACCATTTTATGACTGGTGTTATAGTCTGGCTCTTGAATGTTCCCTAAAGGCTCATGTGCAGAAGGCTTGGTCCCCACCTATGGCACTACTGGGAGGGAGTGGAGACTGTGAGGCAGGGTCTAGTGCAGAGAGGTTAGGTCATCAGAGTACCCTGGAAGCAGATATTGGGACCTGGCCTGTGCCCCCCTCCATTCATTCTCTCTCTCTTCCTCTGTCTGCCTACCTACCTATCTACTCAACTGTCCTCTCCCTTCTTCTTTCTCCCTTCCTCCCTCTCTCCCTCCTGTCCCCTCCTGGCCTCCTCCATCACATTTTCATAATGCTGTTTTGTGCCACCATAGATCCAAAACAATAGAACAAATAACCGAGAACCAAAACTTCTGAAAGTGTGAGGCAAAATAAACCTTTTCTCCTTGTAAGTTGTTTAACTCAGGTATTTTGTCACAATTGCAGAAAGCTGACTCACACAAGCAGGTATTGCTGTAAATACTACCCATAAGACTAAAATGAAGTTACAGCTGTAATTGGTAACACCACATCAGTCACTCATAAAGTAGGAGAGGAGGGTAATTGGTGTTTTGTGTCTTGGACAATGTTCATGTTTTGTCTATGTTCAGACATGATTACAGAGTAGTGATCTTGGTTTGCATTGATCCACCATGGTCAGTGTGGCCCATCTGATGCTGATGTTCTGTGAAACAGTTCAACAGGACAACATCAAGGCCTGGCTCTGAGTGCCAGACCAGCTCACAGCAACACCTGGCCCCAGCAGCTGATTGTGCCAGGCCAGCCTCTGGATGTCAGGGGATATTTTTCTCTTTTTCATCTACACAGCATCTTATTTGAACCACAAAACAGTCCTTGGAATAGGTTTCATGATTTTTATTTTATAAATAAGAAAAGTAGGCCCATGGACCTTAACAGCCTGGTTCAAGGTCTGACATTTGTAAGCCATCTGACTCTTGAGGGCTGTATTTCCTGAGTCTTCACTTCTTCACTGTAAAATGCGCCTAGTAATATTTGTCTGTCAGGATTGCAAAGATTAAATGAGATCATGTATGACAAAGAACATAACCCCACTCTTAATACTTAGAAGTACTTCAATAAATGGTACAACTTCCACCTCAATATCCCCACTCTTTTCATATTATAGGGCCTCTGGAAAACATCTTTATATGCAATCAATGTCAAAGTAATTTTCATTGTTGTGATTTTTAAATATTGGACTCTCTTCAGGAAGACTCTCTTACAATGTGGCTATTTCATATTTATGAAGGTTCCACAGCTGGCCAGCTCTGTGCAAGCCACTGCTGTCCAGGGCAGAAAGGTCTTCTGCTTATGCTCAACTCCCAGACAATGCAACTAAATGGGCAGATATATATGGGTGGACCAGCTTGGAGACCAAAAGCCTGAACACAACCTCAAAATATTAACATTTATTGGATAAACTGTGGCTCAAACCAATGTTCCCCCAGCAAGAAATACACAGGCATACAGATTAAAAGCACAACTAAATCTCTTCCTCAATCTCTGCCACCCCAAAGGAGTACATCCAAGAAATGGTGAGTTAGTTCCAGTCTTAGCTCTTGCCTGGAATTCTACAACAGCTTTCAGGGTTCCCCTCTCCCCTCTAGTCTCTCCCTTATACTGCCGAAACTCTTCCTAAAATAAATGGGGGTTATTTTGTTCTACACTGCAGGTGTATATTCCTTTGTCTGGCATTTAACAACCTCTGTGGTCTAGATCCAATGCAGTTCTCTAGCCTCTTTCCTCATTAGACTTAGCCTCAAATAACTGCATTATGAGATCCCCAAACACATATCTGACCATCCTACTACCCCACCTCAATGCATCAACTCATGTCATGTTCTCGTTTCAATATAACCTTGCATACTTGGGTAGGAGAGAGAAAGAAGAGTGAGATTGTTAACATTTATTGACTACTAAGCCCCATTTAGATACTTTATGTAGATTAACTCATTATATCTTCATTTTATAGATTAATTGAGAAATAGGATAGTTAAATGTCTTGCCTAAAGGCACACAGCTAGTAAATGGCCAGACCTCTTCAGAAGTAATTGCCGCCTCCTCTGGGCCCTGCTACAGAGACAGCACTTATTCCACTTGTTAGTAAGTGGTTCATACATCTGTTCATTCCTACATTATACAGACTATAACTTTATTAAGCAGGAGGACTGTATCCATCCCATGCATGTCTCTGTGTGGTGCCTTGCACAGTGCCCTGCACATAGTAGGTCTTGACCAGATGTTTGCTGAGTTGAAATTAATTATCTCTATACCTCCTACCACTCTTAGCTCAGAGTTTAACATAGAGGTACTCAGGAAATGCTAAATGAAGAATACTGAACTTATTTTTGAACTTCCTCTGTTCCTTTGACCAGGGGTCTTGTAAATGCTTTGAGCTGTGTAAATAATGGTTGAATTGAAAGACTAGCTGATCCTTCAGACATTCAGAATCAATTCAGTGGCTAAACAGAAGGGCCAACCATTGTGTGAATTAACTAATGGGCAATTTGTAACACCTAGCTGAACTGAATCAGCATGGTGTTGGGTATAGAGGGTCCACCTGAGGATTGTTGGCAATAGCATAAAAAGAGAACTGGTGGGGAAGATGGTGCACTGTTGATTCTCCTGGAGAAGCTTGTCATGCTAACTTTCCTGATACAAACTCAGCTATTACCAGAAGAACCAGGGCCCTTGCTGTTGCTGAACATGGCTGTGGTTCTTTTCAGGGGAGCTCTGGTCCTTACCTTGAGTGTTGCTTCCTGGCTTCAGTACACATCCTCATCCTGTTGGCACAGATCTTTCATCCCACTGGCACAGACGGTCTATCCTCCACCACTGGCCTTTGGGCCTTCCCAGTGCAGATCTTTGATACAGAAAGGCAAGAGACATTGTCGTGGCTCTAGGTCTCCAGCTGGACTCATGGAGAACATTACTATGGGCTCTACATCTTCAGCGGGATTCTTTGGGTCTCTGGTGTGTGGACAGATCTCCTGCACTCTTTTGCACTTGACTCCTTGGGTGAATACTGTAAAATAACTATAAATTATGTGTCCTATATTAAGTCTTTTCCCTTCTCACACCCTGAGTGGGGCTACATGGTAAGGCCAGTTGGAAAGCAGTACTATAGAAGGTATGCACAGATAAAGGAATCATAGTCCAGAGAAGTTAACTTACCCAGTATCACAACTAGTAGGTGGAACAGCTGAGATTTAAATCCAACTATGTGCAATTCCAGGGAACAAGCTTAAATCTGTGCTACGTTACATAAAAAATAAAGAGAAGCTGGGTGTGGCGGTGCCTGCCTGTAATACCACCACTCTGGGAGATTGAGGACCGTAATTCTAAGCCATTCCAGGCAACTCTACAACTTTATGAGACCCTGTTTAAAAGAGGGGTGGAGGCCAGTCATGGTGGCACTCACCTGTAATCCCAGCACTCAGGAGGCTGAGGCAAGAGAATCACTATGAGTTTGCGGCCAGCCTGGGCTACAAAGTGAGTTCAAGCCAGACTGAACTGCACAGTGAAATCCTGTCTCAAAAAAAAAAAGAAAAAAAAAAAAAAAAAAAAAGGTTGGGGGCTAGAGATGTGGCTTGATGTAAAGGTTCTGAGTTTATTTCCCAGTACTAAAAAAAGTGGGGGAGTGCTTTCAGGCTGTAGAGGAAAAGGCTGGGATGGTACAAGTGCCACAGGACATGACAGAATCAGTTGACAGAATGACATGAGAGCAAGGGGGATGGACCAATGGATAGAAATTCTTCAAGTGTCAAAGTACTGAAGGGTCATTCTAAAAATAAAGGTCTACCAAAAAATAGAAGAGCTGCATCCAGGTGGGCCTAATTTAATTATATACACACTTTAAAAGGAAAACGTTTTCTCTGGCTGAAGGCAGAGGGTAATTCCAAGACTGGAAGCAGAAGTAGCAGCACTGCTGGCTTTGAAGACGGAAGGGCCAAGCACAAGGAATAAAGAGCAGCATTTAACTGCTGAGAAGAGCCCTGGGCTGACACCCAGCAAGGAAACAGGGACCTCACTCCTGCAACCTCAGGGAAGTGAAACCTGCCAGAGTTGTGAATGAGCTCAGAAGCAGATTCTTTCCTAGAGGCCCCAGAAAGGTCCCGGCCAGGTGACACCTTGCTTTAGACTGTGAAAAACTCAACAGAAAATCCAGCTGATCCCACCCAGACTTCTGACTTCTAGTGTAAACTAATAAATACATGCTGTATAAGCCAATGATTTGTGGTAACTTATGCAGAAAGAAAAAACTAACACAATGGTGAACAGATAAACTCTAGTGGGATACTACTTATCAATAAAAAGGGGCAATGGACAACCACACATAATTACATGAGTGAATCTCAGAAACACTGAATCAGTGAAAGAAGCCAGGCCATAAAATGTAGAAACGGTACAGAAAGACAAATCTGAGTTGTGGTGATACAAAGCAGATAGACAAGAAGGTTAGGGTTGGAGTGTGTGAGTGGACTATCCCATTCCCTTCCTGTTGACTTTTCTGCCCCAACCCATGCCATCAGCCCAGCACTGGAGGCCAGGCTGTAGAGGAAAAGGCCCACTCACAAAACACACCATTGTACATTCATTTCTCTTCTGCTGCTCTAACAAGACCAAGGACTCCATTTACTCCTCATATGGGTAAACAATCTATCAAGCACAATCTGAAACCTTAAAACACACATTCTGACAGAACAGCCAAATTTTCAAAAATCTATGCTACATAGATTTCTCTCATTGAGTTCCCTTTAATGATACGTTCCCTTACACAGGGACCATACGAGAAAGCTTGAGCATACACAATAATTTAATACTATTTTTAAAAGCATTTAAAATAAGTAGCAGGAAGAAATGGTGACTGAGGAACTTGGGAATCTTGACCTTCCCTGCTTTTAAACAATACAGAAGTCAAATATTTTTGAATGAGTAACTTGCTCCAGTATCTCTGATATGAACTGCCACCCTCAGCACAGGCAGCAGGAAGGTTTAAGAGCAGGAAGGAAAGAGATGGTCAGGAGGCTACTGCAATGGCCCGGTGAGAGTAGGTCTAACTTGTGGTTCCACCACCTATTTGTTGCATGAACTTGGCCAAGTTACTAAAACTTTCTAAGCTTTAACTTCTTCAACTTCATAACAGGAATTATAGCAATAACTTCCCAGGACTAGAAGATTGAATTCAACTATCCAAATTTAGTATCTGTCTTAGTTACTTTCTCATTGCTTAGACAAAATACGTAACACCCACAAATGAAAGGTGAAAAGCTTTATTTAAGGTCACAGTCTGTAGAAGTTTCAGTCCATGGTTGGCTGGCTCCATGGCAAGGTAACATGGCAGAGAGGCATCATAGAGGAAAAACAGTCTGTGGCAAGGAAGGCAGAAAGGAGCAAGCAGTGAGCCCCTCTTCCCCTTTTATTCCATTCAGGCTACAAACCTATTGGTTGATATCAGCCATACTCAGGGTGGGGCTTCCATTATCCACACCCCAGAACTACGCTAAACCAGTCAGTGGACTAATTTAGTTATTACACATCCTTAATGCACATTCACACACCCTAGATCCCAGCCACCTTTGAAAAGTCCCACCAATGAGTACATGAGGCTTTGGGGAACAACTAGATAAAAGCCATAACAAGTATCTTTCACAAAGTAGATGCTTCTATACTGGTTCACTTGCCTCTTTGTCCACTGACTATTTAATGGCCTGGGGAAACAAAAAGGGAAGCGTGAAATGGTTGAGGGACGGGGAAACATGTTCCCCAGACCCCTCTTTGTCTTTCATTTTTAACAAATTGTAAGAAAAAAAATTGTTCTAAATTTTCAGAATTTAATGCTCTGTAAATGTATCAGCAATGACAATTTTAGTAGAAAATGAAACATCTTTGTGTCTATCAACTAACATAATGATTTTAAATTTCCAAAGTGTACTTTTAAAAGCATTGTATGATGGGGAAAGAGGACACAGCTCATCTTTACAGACATATCCCCTTCTTTGGTTTCAAATTTTCCATCTATAATACTATAATCCAACATTTATTGAGTGTTACATACCAAATACAAGGATTATTTCATTTAATCCTCACTAAAGCTTTACGTAACAGGTTAACCATTGTTTCTACTTTATAGATGATAAAATTGAGACTTAGGTTCAGCACTCTGTCCAAATCTATACCAGAGGTAGACCTATATTGACACATTATACTCTTCTGTGAAATATAATATTATGCAGCAGCAAGAACAAGAATATAGTCTAGAGGAATAAGAAACCTCTTTGCCCACCTTCACCTCATAGAAGATTATGAACAATGACTTGGAAGGACAGTCATTCATCAAACATTTAATGAAGACATAAGCTGGCACTAGGAATACAGAGAGAAAGAAGACATTGCCTTCTAGAAGTCAAGAGTACAGTGGGCTAGAGTGTACTTTAAATATTTCAAGGCTGGAATATCACCAGTGGGTAAAGTGCATAGTGGGTAACAGTGCAGGCTCTGGAAACAAAATGCTGGAGTTTGAATCCATTATATCAAAGCTATATGATCTTGGACAAGTAGCCTAACTTTTAATTTCTCAATTTCTCTATCTTGAAAACAAGGGCTGAGCAGGTGGCGAGTTGTAGACTGCACCCCTAGCCTGTGTGAAACCCTGGGTTCAATTCCCAACATGCATGCACACTCACGCTCACACACACCACACAAAACAAGCAAGCAAACAGAAATAACAATAATTGCTATTTTGAATTATTACTATTACTATTACTATTTGTAAAATGCTTAGAGCAAAATCTATACAAAAGAATACCTAGCATATGATATTCTTAATACTAAACATCATCCTCAGCTTTGCTATCATTTAAATTTGATCATTCCTTCTAACAGTCTATCTTCTTATAGCAGCTAAAAATCATCCTAACTTTCCTATTTGATATATGTTAATGACTTCAGATGCATTTATTATTAAACTAAAATCTACCACTTATTCTTTAATAACTTTTTAGCTTACTGAATCAATGCTTCAATGACCCTGAACCACCTAGGAGGTCAGCTGGAAAGTCAACACACTTCTGACCATTCTAAGTGCTTTATCAATCACAAATGTTCATACAGACTTGGACTGCGATGTCGTATCAGTTATAACTACCAGTGCCTGCCCACACAATCAGGATTACTTGTGTGTATGGGGACACACGTTGGTGAAACTGGACTTAGGAGATACCAAGTGGCATAGAGGGTACATCAGAAATTCAAAGATAAATACAGGTAAGGTCCTCTTGGGGGCTTCACTCAGCTGCATTATAAAAGCTATCCAAAAGTTTGCATAATAAAGAGGACAGCTGGAAGAAGACCAGGAATTATAGCAATAGTGGTAAAGAACATTGAGCACACGTATGAAACAGACAACTCACCTGCACAAAACAGAACACACCATCCAACATCACCTTACTCTTCCCCAGTCCCAAATCTGTTCCCCCTCCTAATCCTCCCATTAGTGTTAGGTGTTGCATCATTATCCTCACAGTCACCTCAGAATGATCTCTGACTTTCCCTCCTCCCCCTAAATCCGGCCAATCATCAAGTCCTTCACTCTGCATCCCTCCTTCTGCTCTGTCATGTTGCCCCTCTCCTCCATCTTCACTGACACTGTGCTATTTCAGGCCCTCAGAACATCTGCACTTGACAGTGGCAATAGCAAGAGCTTCTTAGTGTTCCATCTCTTTGCTGCTTCTAAGGCTCCAATTCACTGGGTGTCCAAGGCAACCTTTCTAAATCTCAGTTCAAACTAGCACCTCCCCTGCTCAAAATCTGCTAAGGGCTCTCCTCTGCCTACAGAACAAACCGTGAATTCTTTAGCCAAAAATTTAAGCCAACAGGCTGCAACTCACCTTTATAGCCTTACATCCCACTACATCATCCACAAATTTTGTGCCTCAATCAAAATGGACTGTACACGGATGATTTCTGGTGACACTAAGGACATTTCCTCTCAGTGCCTCTGCTATTTACACCCTTCTATCCCCACCTCTCAGATTCTTCTGTTAAAATACTACTCATTCTTCACACTTATGGAAATCTAACTTCTCCATGATGTTGTCTTCAATCCCCCACCTAGAAGAAATCTCATCATCCTCAGAACTTCTACAGCTCCATAACAATGTTCCATTGTCTTCTACAGCAGCTGTTTATGTGTGTGATTTATCCCTCCTGCCAGCCTAGGGACTCCTCCTATAGCGGTAGGTCTGCGACATAGCAAAACAGCATGTACTTCTCCCCCAGGACCTCAGTTTCCATACCTATCACTTACATAAAAAACTTAACTCACAAGAATATTAAGAGGTTTAAATAAGACTAAATATGCAAGGACCGGAGATTTAGCTCAGTGGTGTAAGTGCTTGCCTGGCAGGTGTGAGGTTGTTGGTACCAAAAAAAAAAAAAAAAAAAAAAAAAAAAAAAAAAAAAAAAAAAAAAAAAAAAGACTAAATATGCAACTTAGCACACAGTAGGTACTTATCAAATCCAAAACTTCATCTTTACCTTTCACAGTGCAGAACAATTATTGTACAGATTAAAACCTTACATGTTATACAGTGTGCAAAGAAATGTTACCATCATTTTTTCATTAAATGAGGGAAAGAGGAATAGAAGGAACAAATGAGTAAAAGAAAAATCACTAAATACATAAGATACATGAGTAGTCAAGACTGACAGTGTGATTCTCTTGTACTGTGGTGGGTTAGTTTCACGCTCATATGAAGGAGGTGAAACGAGTGGTATGATGGTATCACTGAATTTTAAGCTCAAAAGTGGGGCAGTGTTTGGAATCTACCAGCGTGTGTGATGTGTGAAGGACAAAGGGCCAGAAGACCATAAGCTGCCATGACATTCCAGGAAACACAACACAGACATCTGTCTGTGGTTGGTGGTAGCCACAGGAAGCAGAACATTTTGTATTTGCAAGTTATGTCAAAGGGGGAAAAAATGGCCAATATGCAGACAGACTAAATGATTGGAGGGCTCCTATCCAGGGGAGTCACAGAGGATTCCGAGCATGGGTAACTAAAAGAATACTGAGGAGAAAAGAGGGATGGTTGGAAAAGACAAAAAGGGAACAGAGGAAGCAACACATGTAGGAATAACATTAGTTTATTTGTTTGAGGTGGAATACAAGCAGAAAGAAAGACTTAGTATTTGGTGGTCCTGAGTGATTATGAAGCCACTTTAGAGACCAAAAGAAAAGTCCTTTTGAACATAAGGGTCCATAAAGATTCACTGGACAAGAGACATGTAGGATGAGACTATCCTACATGCTAGCCTCATGAGCAAGCTCTCCAGGGACAGGGGACAAGACCTGCTTCTCTACTCATCAGACATCACATTCTTGGGAGGAGATAACTTCCAGGCTACCTATCCTTCCTTACAAAGACAAGGCATGATATTCCAAAAAGGAGTCCTAAATTGTTTTACCTACAAAGAGAAATCTCAAGGGTTGATGCCTTCTACAAATTAAGAGCTGGTTTGCTTGGAGAAGATAAAGTATACTGATAGCCTAAAATTTAGTATGACATTAGGATCCAAAATTTATTAGCTGGGTAGCCTTGAGTTAGTCACAAACTCTCTGGGTCTCAGGTGTTTTATTTGGTAAACACAATAACAGTATCTCATGTGTCAGACAGGTCCAGAAGAGTTCAGGAAGTCTCAGCTCTAAGATCTACAATTCAGTACTTAATCTGAATCCTGCAGGTCAGACTCCCAATCTTTCTGAATCCTTGAACTGTGTCACTGCAGAAGACTACATGATGTGGAGATGATGAGAAATCTGGCAAAAGCACAAAGTTTAGAATGGGGGCCTGAAATTCCAACTGTCAGGCCCAGGGCACAAGGAGATACAGCTGGAATATTAAAGCTGGGCTGGGAACAGGAGATAATTAATCTTCAAGGCAATAAAAATATTTAATTCATTCATCTGAGCAAAATGACAAGACAGAAGATAGATATTTGCTTTCTCCCTCCCTGCTCTGACAAGGTTGCTCTGAATGGATCGTAGAACATTTAATGAACATTTAACATAAAAATCTGAGATGCACACATGTAAATGATGAGAGGCCTGGACAGCAGCAGTGGAAATTGACACTGTTGAGGCTATAAGTAGGACAGAGATCTCCAGAGCAGAGCTTTGGGAAGAGACTTGGAATTATTCAGGTGGCTGCAGAAATGAAAAGATAGGAATAAACACACAGGCAACTGCAGGGGTGAAACCATGGAATTTACTTACTGAACAGAGAGAGAAGGAAGGAAGGAGGCAACACACTGAAGCTGCCTCAGCTCGCTATCAGCACCAGAAGTGGGGAGTCACCAACATAGGCAAGAGGACAGACATGGAGAGAGAAGGAAGAAGAGTCTACTGACCTACTGAAGGTGGTGATCAGCACAGGTCACAGCCTGACCTGATGGAGCAGAGGTAGAATTCACCAGGAAAAGGGCATGAGTTCTCTATGCTGCCCCTGCCAGAAGCAAAAGCAAACAGTCGAGGACTAAGTGCCACTCTAAGAAGTAAAGTGCCCATGATTGAAGAGGCCGTGGCCAGGGATGACAAGTTCAGGAAAGACTATGCAGAGGGCTGCCCTGTGTCTGACTGAGTCTGCTGGGATGCACCCCTGTGACTGCAGGCTCACCTTTCATTTTCTCTCATGTAATCCCTTGACAAAGACCAAACTCAAAATCCAGTCTTTCTTCAGCTCTTCTCTTTCTATTCAAACCATTTCTATGAACTGTTCATCTGACTCTAGTGACAAGTCCCAGTCTGACCCCAAATAAGAATATGTGGAAACTGCTATGAATGTGCCAGCCTCTGAGTGAAAACCTACTTTGATATCAAGAAGCTTTTCTTCTTTCCTTCCCTCCATTCCTTTAGAAAATAGCAATTTGACACAAGGCTTACCAGTTTGCAAGTGGATATAACCGATTAACACCAGGGAAATTATTTAAAATTAGTTAGAGGCATTTAAAACTACCTGTTCTAGCCAAAAGCACAACACCAATGTACAACATGATGTAGTACAGGAACCGCTGCTTCAAGGGCATTGGGTTTGTTCTGGAAATTGGGCTCCCAGGGTCACCAAGGCCTGATGTTTACAGCCAGAGCATTTCACAACCATTTGAATAGCTTTTCTGTCTGTTCGCTCCACTTAACTCAAGCCAGCGACTACTTGACACTTGAATTATCAAGTGTCTTCCAAAACATGTTGGCCTTGAAAGGATCCTATACAAATGGTTCATTTGATCAGCAAACTTTAGTACATGTCTGAGATAATGAGTACATGTTTCTTCATTTCAGTACCTCAATACTTACTTGGTTCAAAGATGGCATTCCTCATACTACACTAAGACCATCCAGAAGACCTAGGGAAAATCATTAGAGAGACTGTTTCTATTCTACCTCCTGATTTATCCTCAGAAAGGGAAGAGATGCTGTACAGAATTAATATGTTCTAACGAAAGTTGTCTTTAAGGCAAATATCTATATTTTTAAGTACAACATATTGAAAACAACTTTTGGTCAAAATGAGCTCAATTTTCTCCCAGAATTACATAAAAGACCAATGGCCTGAGGTCCTGCTGCACTCAGCTTTTCCAGTCAAGAGAACCTGAGTCTTTAAGATAAGACTCATTCTCACCACATGTTCCTGAGGAGACGCTATCCCCAATGAACCACTCATACTAGCCTGACTGCTCGGCATGAGGTAGAAAACGGATTAGAACTGTTTAGCAGGGATCAGAGCAACCTCGGAATCCAAGGTCAGGAGGACCCAGGGCTCTTTCCCTAATGTGCAATTTACAAGCAAAGACCACTGAGTAACTCTTGAGTTCATATGACAGGAGCCAGGAAGATGAAGCTAACAGCAAAATCCAAAGGAGGAATTAGGCATTTTTAGCACCTCATCAGAAATAATAGCATGCACATATATGGGTACAGTATGGTTATACAGACCCTGGGCTGACCTACGTTCCAGCTCTTTCCTCTTTTGGTCCACTCATTTATAAAATAAGAAGCTCTGGTAAGAAGAGTCTTAGGGTCCTAGTCAGCTTTAACCTTCCAAGACAGACCCCAGACCCAGATCACAGCGGAAGTTTCCAGCATACACAAGAGACCATCATAGCAGAGTCTAGCTCTCATCTCTTTCCCTGGAACAGATTCATCACTCAAATCCTAGCTCAAATGCCACTGCCTTCAAGAAGTTTCCCTGCCCCTCCTGGCATAACTACTCACTCCGCTCTCTAAGAACTCTGATTTGGCTCCATGCTCAGCCTGGGGTTCTCAGAAAAGGATATGATTTAATGGGGTGGGGAAAGTGAGAAAGGAAGAGAAAACAGGAGACAGGCAAACTGAAACTTTACTGATCCTTTTCGCACCACTGTAGAACTCTCAAACCCAGTTCCAGCTCTGGAATGCCAAGACTCTGTGGTTTGGAATACCAGTGGCTAAAGAAGAGTCCATCTGAACCAATCTCTCATATTTTACTGAGAAAAAGCACTCCTGAGCTAACAGGTATAAAAGCTTTGCTGGGTACAGGGTAACAGAAGGCAAAATGGCCACAGAAACAAATTAGCGGGGCAGGGGGGCAGGGAGAGGCCGCTGTAGCACCAAGCCAGTGGGGGCGGGGTGCTCAGCAGTTCAGGCTCTAGAAGACAGTGCCATGCTGTGGCCACCTGCCGCCTCTGCGCTGCCTTCCGCAGCTCTGCAGGTACCCAAGGCCTGTTTCCTGACCCAGTTTTCTCCCCATCTCTATTTAGCTGTTCGCCAGTGATGCTCCTGGCATGCCAATCAGATACTGCAGCCGGCAGTGCAGTTTGTTACAACAAATTCACAGTTCCTAGTAAATTCAGTGGAAAAGTACTGTGTCGAGCAGCCTAATTAAACTGACGTAATTTCCACAGCCATACACTTCTGTCAAATAAGAAAAAGATAACACTCTGGGAAGAAGGAAAAAAGAAGTCTTGTCTTCTGCATCTTATAAAATTGACTGTGGTTGCAATGCATTTAAAGAATGATTCTGTTCAGTGTCCTTGGAGCTTAAGCCATCCAAGTCCTGGGCCCTGGAAAGGCTGGATGGAAGACTAGACTCCAAGTTTGAAGACCACACTATCTCCCCTCAGTCTGTGACCTTCAATGGACTATTTCCAGTCCCTTGGGGAAAAGAGGAAATATCAAACTAGACTCTCATTAAAGCAGCCTGTGAGTCTTATTTTCTAGGCTGTCAAACTATGAAACCTATGACAAAAATCAAGTACTTTCGTCAAGATAGTGAAACAAGAACTGAACGAGAAGACCTCCATTCTGGTCCCAGTTGTTACTAGCTACTGTGACCCCTTGGTTAAACCACATAGCCCCTAGAGACATCAAAGTCTTTAACAAAATAAGGATGATGAACTGAATGGACTCAAAGGTCCCTCCCAATACCAGTGTTGTTCTATTCCATAGATCATTTAATCATTTCTAAGTTAAGTTGGTTAGCACTGCAATAGAGAGGATAGTTACATGGCCCCAATCTGGTGCACTTCAATCTGCCCACACTGGACTTTGTCTTCTCTTGATGAGAACCAGTTATATATTCTTTCCCACTGTGTTAAAGTTCTACTCTAAAAATGCAAAAGAGATACTTGCCTCTCCCTCCTTTTGAGGTAACTCAGCAAATGAGGTCATTCAATTCATCACTTCTCCCCAGCTACCACTTTTGTCACTATTCAGGCAGAGGGGGAGTCAGGGTTACCAAAAGGGATTCCATGAGGTGGTGCTCAGGTTTCCAAATGAAGACTGAAAGAATGCCAAGACATTGATCAGACTGATAATAAAGGCAAGTTTAGCCAAATACAGAAAAACCTCAAAGGATGGATGGGGTAGTGGAATACAGATGGGTAAAGACAAGCCAGCATGAAGCAAACATCAGGTTTCATTACTGACAGCAAAAAGGAACCTCACTAAAGAGATAACAAGGCAGACAAATGAAGGGCTGAGACAACGTAGCATATAGCCTTTCAACGATAAGAACAGATAATCAGCTAGCCCTCAAATTCCACCTTCCTGCCATTCACAATCCATTTACTCCTCTCCATTACCACTTCCAAAACTTTAGTTCAAGTTCTCCTCAACCCAGGCCTCACTCACTGTCAATCTTCTGACTCATCTCTTATCTCTGCCTGTTTCTCCAATGCCTCCTTTACCCTGCCACCACAGTGACCTTCCTACAACACTATTCTAAACAAGCCACTCCTCTGCTTCAGCTCTTCCAGTGGCTTCTCATCACCTTCAGAACACACTGAGAGTCCTGCACAATCTGGTTCCAGATTGCCTCTCCTAGCACCCTATCCCTCATCCTTCCTCCATCTCTCTGCTCCAGTCAGGTAAAGTGCTTGCATTTCACTGAACTTATACCTTTGGGTCTTCACATACAAGAAGCTATTTGTGTCTGGGGCTCTGCCCCCTCCACTTCTCCTCCAACCACTACCACCACCACCACCACCACCACCACCACCACCACTCATTCACCCTAAACCAATGTCAACTCATCTCTTAAAACTCAGTTCAGATGTAATTTGTTCCAAGAAGACTTCTCTAACCCCCCACCCTTACGACCTCCAGTACTTAAATACAGTACAAAAGTGTTCAGAAAGTAGTTGACAAGTAAGTCATGAGTAAACAGATACAAGAATGGGGGAAACTGAGTCTACCTAGTTGGAAGGGGGCCTTCAGCTATGAACGAAACAAGACTGACAAGAAAAACAGTAAAAAGGATTAGATTAGGAGGCAAAGCAGTGTCTATAATTCAGACCAAGGACAAACTTTACAGGAGGAAAGAAGAAAGTAGAAACCTGTAGGAGCTCCAAAAGAAGTGGATGGGCTTCCATACTCAAGCTCGATATGTCACAGAAGAATCTCAAGTTCTGAGGAGAATGCCTGCTAGAATCTATCAAACTTTCCCAAGATGAAAAAGGTCTAGAAATAGGAGAGAAAGTAATAAAGAGTTTAGCCTGGAATTACAGAAAATACCTAAATCCAGAATAAGTCTAGGCAGATTCAAGAGAGGATGGTGATAGGACGAGCCAGGGGTATACTGGAAAGAGGACAGAATTTGGAGTTAAGAAGCTCCACGGCTCACGAGCTCTGTGACCTTGGGTGAGCCAAGGCTTTCTCTCTCTAGAATCTTAGATTCTTCACTGGTAAAATGGGAATACCTATTTCATGGAAGAGTTTAAAGGAACACAGTAGTAAAAGCCACACCAGGAAGCAAGCCCTGTCTGGGAACCAGTGCTATGCGCAGGCCAGAGAAACACGGGCTGTGATGGTAGCTAGCAAGGTGAAACACAACTGGATGCCTGTGGTGCTGTGGTGTTGCACTGACCTTACAGGGCTATGGCCAGTGGTCTGATCATCAGTTCACAGGATAGCAGCATGCAGTGTACCATCTAGTGGGGGATCTCCTTCTCAGGGTTGTAGCCATTGTTGATTCCCTATTGCCTTGTTTTGAGGTCCTATATCATTTTCATTGTTTTGTTGGCCTGGGTTTTATTCTCTTTTGTTTTGTTTGATTATGTTAAATCTGATGGCATGAGCAGCTATTTGAAAGACAGTAAGATATATTACGGTAGCCACTTCGTATTTACTATTGGCTTATTTTGAGGTCTTTTACTGCATTCATTGTTTTGTTTTTGTTGTTTCTATTCTATTCTGTTCTGTTTGATTTTTACTATGTCCAAAAGTATCTGCAGTTATTTTAAAGACAGCAAAAAGCATTATGGTAACTATTGTTGATTTTGTAATGTTTTGAGGTGCTGTATCACTTACACTGGTTTGTTTTGATTGGTTTTATTCTGCTTTATTTTCCTTGGTTTTATTCTCTTTAAAATAAAATTAAAAAGAGAAAGAAAGAAAGAAAGAAAGAAAGAAAGAAAGAAAGAAGACATGTTATGTTTTGTAAATGAAAGAAACAATGTAAGTGACACCTATTATTATGAGTGTTGACCAGAAGTAGTATTTCTTCGGTCCAAAATTACCCATTGTTTATGAATTACTCTTAAGTTCTTTTTTTATTTTAAAGAGAATAAAACAAAACAGAACAAAGCAGATCAGAACAGAATAATGCAAACAACACAGGACTTCAAAACAAGACATCAGGAAATCAACAGTGGCTACCATGATATCTCTTGTTTTCTTTGAAATAGTTGTCCACACCTTCACACACAATAAATTCAAACAAGACAAAATAGTATAAAACCAATCAAAACAAAAGAATGAAAGCATTACAGACCTTTAAAATCAGACAATAGGAAATCAACAATTGCTACCATAATGTCTCTCGTTTTCTTCAAAATACCTGTCCATAACTTCACACATATTGAAATCGAATAACAGAAAACAGACTAAAACCGATCAAAACAAAGAATAAAAGCATTATTGGACTTCAAAACAAGATGATAGGAAGTCAGCAATGGCTACCATAATGTTTCATTTCCTTCAAAGTAGCTGTTCACACCATCACATGTAATAAAATCAATTCTTGGCTTGTCCCGCACTCCAGAGGTTCTGAACTTCTCACAGCCAGACTCAGGTCCTGCTGGCGCCACACGCCAGGGTGCGCTCTGCCTAGCCGCCTGGGTCCCAGGAATTCTGACGCCCACCCACTTAGGTGGAAGGTCCAGCAACACAAACCAGGGGTGCATCTCTGCTAGCCACCTGGGTTACAGAGGTTCTGAATGTTACACAGCCAGGTTCTAGGTCCCAGCAACAAGCTCCAGGGGTGTGGGCCTGCTAGCTACAGAGAGGATACAAACTTTGTACAGCCCAGTGTCCCAGAACAACACAACAAAGTGTATCAGGGGAATACACGGCCAGCCTCACAGACCACAGAGCACAAGGATCCAGCACCACAGTCTGGTGATGTGCTCCAGCTAGCCACAGGGATATTGGAGGATTGAAGCTCTACCCAGCAGTGTTCTAGTGCAATCCATTGGGAGGCTGCCTGCCCAGCCACACAGGTCCCAAAAGAAAATGACAAAATGAAAGAGCAAGAGGCAGTCTCCATCCCCCAGCCCACTGAGAACAAACCCAAGAGACACTGAAATGGAAGACACTGGGAATCACACAACTGAACTTTCTGAAATGTTAGCAACTGAAGTAAAGAAACAACTTCATGAAGATATAGAGGAACTCAAGTCAGAAATAACCTCTCAGCTAAAAAATGAAATGACAATCATTATGAAAGAAATGCTGAGTGTATCTAAAGAAGATCAAGATAAAAAAATAGAAGAACATAAGAAAATGATGGAAACTTTGAATGAACAAAATAAGACACAAATAGAATACATGAAACAGATTCAAAGGGAAATTCAGGAAATAAAAAATTCCACTGAAAGTTGGCAAAACTGCTTGAATGAAGCTGAAGAGAGTCTCAGACTTTGAAGACAACATGGAAGCTTACGATCATGAAAGAAAAGATCTCTTAAAAATAACAAAGAAGCAGGAAACAACAATTCAACAGCAGCAAGATGATGCCAAGAGAAATAACATAAGATTAATAGGCACCAATGAAAAAGCAGGGGTCAATACTAATGACCTGCAAAGACGATTCACAGAAATAATAGCAGAAAATTTTCCAAGCATGGGAAGAGCATCTGCTATACAGGTAAGTGAGGCATATAGAACCCCAATTAACCATAACCAAAATAAATCTTCACCCAGACATATAATAATTAGGGTATCAGAACTACAACACAAGAACAAAATACTAAAAGCTGTCAGAGAAAACAAACATCCCCTATGAAGGAAAGCCTATCAGAATCACAGCAGACTTCTCAACATACACCTTCAAGTTAAGAAGAGCTTGGAGTGAAGTATTTCAAATCCTGAAAGAAAACAACTTTCAACCCAGATTAATGTATCCTGCAAAACTATCTTTAAAAACTGATGGAGAAATAAGATACTTCCATGACAAGGAACAACTGAAGAAATTCATGGCCACCAAACCAACACTACAAAGAGTACTGAAAGACACTCTAGAAAGAAACAAAGATAACTACAATCTTAGGAATAACAACAACAAAAGGAAACCACTAAACAGGGCAAACAAATAGAAAATATAGAAAACAACACAAAGATATCATGACAGAGATGAGTCAGTACATATGAGTTATATCAATCAATGTAAATGGTCTCAACTCACCAATAAAAAGAAACAAATTGGCAGAGTGGATTAAGAAACAAAATCCAACAATATGCTGTGTACAAGAAACACATTTAACTCAAAAGGAAACTCACAGACTAAGAATCAAGGGCTAGAAAACTATACTCCACGCAACAGGAACCCAGAAAAAAGCAGGGGTAGCTATTATGCTTGCAGACAATATGAACTTCAAACTGAGAATGATCAAAAGAGATAAAGAAGGTCACTACATACTTGTTAGGGGAAAACTTCAAGAGGAAGAGATTAAAATAATAAATACATATGCATCAAATATGGAAGCACCATACTATATAAGACAAATCTTAATAGACATGAAAAACCAAATAAACAATAACACAGTTATAACGGAGGACCTTAGCACCCCACTGTCACAAAGAGACAGATCAACCAAACAAAAAATCAGCAAAGAAATAACAGAACTGAATCAAACTTGTGAACAAATGGATCTAGTAGATGTGTACCGAGTATTCCACCCATCAACATCAGAATACACATTCTTCTCAGCTGCATATGGGTCATTCTCTAAAACAGATCATATACAAGTCCACAGAACATGCTTAAGTAAATGCAAAGGAACTAAAATAATTCCATGCATGTTATCTGACCACAGCACAATAAAATTGGAAATGAATGACCAAAAAAACCACACAAGAACTCCATAAACACATGGAAATTAAATAATACTCTCCTAAACAATCAATGGGTCACAGAAGAGATTAAAGAAGAAATTAAACAATATCTACAATCAAATCAAAATGCAAATACAAGTTACTGGAACCTGTGGGAAACAATGAAAGCAGTCCTCAGAGGGAAATTTATAGCACTAAACTCCAACATCAGAAAAATGGAAAGAACACACATAAACAACCTAATGATGCACCTCAAACTTCTAGAAAAAGAAAAGCAAGTCAAGTCCAAAGCCCAAAGAAGGGAGGAAATTATCAAGATCTGAGCAGAAATCAATGCAATTGAAACTAAGAAAACAATACAAAGAATTAATGAATCGAAGAGTTGGTTCTTTGAAAGAGTAAATAGAATTGATAAACCCCCCACCAAACTTACCAAAAAGAGGAAAGAAAAAACTCAAATTCATGCAACAAGGAATGAAAAGGGTGAAATCACTACAGACCAGGTGGAAATACAGAAGATCATCAACACCTACATCAGAAACCTTTACTCACATAGATTCGATAACACAGAAGAAATCGACAGATTCTTAGAAACCCATGAATTACCAAAGCTGAATCAAGAAGATGTAAAACTGCTGAATAATCCAATTTCAGTTAATGAAATTGAAAATGTAATTAGAACCTTACCAACAAAGAAAAGCCCAGTTCCTTACAGATTCACTGCTAAATTCTATAAGAAATTTAGGGAAGACTTAACGCCAACACTCCTCAAACTCTTCAATGAAATTGAAAGGGAGGCAAGTCTCCCTAACTCATTCCTGGAAGCAAGTATTACCCTAGTACCAAAACCAGAGAAAGACCCAACTAAAAAAGAAAGTTACAGGCCAACCTCCCTAATGAACATAGATGCAAAAATCCTCAATAAAATACTGGCAAACAGCAAGTTATCAGGAAGATTATACACCATGATCAAGTGAGATTCATTCCAGTAATGCAGGGATGGTTCAAAACATATGCAAATCAATAAATGTAATACACCATATCGACAGGGCCATGGACAAGAATCACATAATCATCTCAATAGATGCAGAAAAAAGCTCTCGACAAAATCCAACACTCATTCATGATAAAAACCCTACAGAAAATCGGAATAGATGGTCTCTACCTCAACCTGATAAAAGCCATATACCATCAACCAATAGCCAACATCTTACTAAATGGAGAAAAACTGAAAACTTACAACCTAAAATCAGGAACAAGACAAGGATGTCCATTATCACCACTCTTATTCAATATACTTCTGGAAATACTAGCCAGAGCAATTAGACAAGAGAAGGAAATAAAGGGAATAAGAATAAGAAAGAAAGAAGTAAAATTATCATTATTTGCAGATGATATGATACTCTATATAAAAGACCCCCAAAAATCCATTGAAAGACTTCTAGATGCAGTAACCAAATTCAGTAATGTTGCTGGATACAAGGTCAAAACTCAAAAATCAACAGCATTCTTGTACACAAACAACAAACTCACTGAGAGAGAAAAAAGGGAAACCACACCCTTCACTATAGCATCCAAAAAAATGAAATACTTAGGAATCAATCTAAAAAAGGAACTTAAAGATCTATATAGTGAAAATTACATTACTCTGAAAAAGGAAATCGAAGAGGACTTCAGAAAATGGAAAGATACTCCCTGTTCATGGATAGGAAGAACAAACATAATGAAAATGGCTGTTCTCCCAAAATTGCTACACAGATTTAATGCAAACCCAATCAAAATAGCACTTCCATACCTCACAGAGCTAGAGGAATCATTCCTGAAATTCATCTGGAACCAGAAGAGACCTAGAATAGCAAAGGCAATTCTGGGCAACAAACACAACTCAGGAGGCATCACAAACCCTGACTTGAAACTATACTACAAAGCTACTGTGATAAAATCAGCATGGTACTAGAATAAAAACAGATCTGAAGATCAGTGGAATAGATTAGAAGATACAGCCACAACTACAGACACACTCAGCCTCCTCATCTTTGACAAAAGGGCCAAACATGTACACTGGAAGAAAGATAGCCTCTTTAACAAATGGTGCTGGAAAAAATGGCCTTCCATATGCCATAAACTAAAACTAGATCTGTGTCTATCACCATGCACAAAACTAAAGTCAAAATGGATCAAAGATTTGAATATTAAAAAGAGACACTAAATTTGCTGGAAGACAAAGTAGGTAAAAATCTTGATGACATAGTAGTAGGTAGAAAGTTTATGAACAAAAATCAAACTGCATAGGAAGTACTTCCCAGAATCAACAACTGGGATCTCATCTTATTAAAAAGTTTTTGCATGTCAAAAGAAATCTCCAACAGAGTGAAAGGAAAACCCACGAATTGGGAAAATATCTTAGCCAATTGTCCCTCAGACAAAGGACTTCTATCTAAAACATATAAAGAATTCTAAAAAATCAGGCCCCTAAAATTCAAGGACCCAATCCAAAAATGGGCATCTGAGATGAATACACACTTCTCAGAGGAAGAAATACAAATGGCAAATAAACATATGAAAAAATGTTCAACATCAATGGTCAATCAGTAAATGCAAATTAAAACAACACTGAGATTCCATCTCACTCCAGAAAGAATGGCCAAGATAAAAATCAACCAATAACAAACGATGGAGGGGCTGTGGGGAAAAAGGAACTCTTCTCCACTGTTGGTGGGAGTGTAGACTGGTGCAACCACTGTGGAAATCAGTGTGGATATTCCTCAAGAAGCTAGGATTAGAGATCCCATTTGACCCAGCTATGCCGCTTCTGGGCATTTTCCCAGAAGAACTGAAAACATCATACCATAGTGATATTTGTGCACCCTTGTTTATAGCAACCCAATTTGTAATAGCCAAATCTTGGAAACAACCCAAGTGCCCATCAATCAAGGAATGGATAAAAAAGATGTGGTATTTTTATACAGTGGAGTACTACTCAGCTATCAAGAAAGATTGCATTGAGACTTTTATAAGTAAATGGACACGACTTGAGACCATACTCGTAAGTAAGATAAAGCAAACCCACATGTGTAAATACCATATTGTCTCTCTAGTGTAAGAAACTGAAACAGTACTTATGATCCAAAATCTACAATAAATACTGTGTAACAGTAAGAAGTTGCTCAAAGAGCAAAAGTAATTGGGAAAGGGAAAAGGAGGAAAGAAGAGGGAAAGGAAAAAGACATAAATCTGTATATATGTATATGTAAAATGACTATACTGCTGAATGTACTAGTTACTGAGAAAGAACAGTTAATACTCATATGATTAGATCAATTTTACATGTCTATATCTGTTCATGTGAACAACCATGTCAAAGGTAACAATACACAATATTGCAATCATTGTCAAGTTCCTATCATCTTGTTTTGTAAACCTATAATGCTACTGTTTTGGATTTGCTGTTGTTGTCTCTTTTGCTTTTTGTCTTTCTTTTCTGTGTCTTTTTTCTCTTAAATAAAAAAAAATAAAATCAATTCTTGTAAACTCTTTAGGAGAAGTTCTAGGCATGTATAAGCCTATACCTGTACAGGGAAAAACAAACCAAACCAAAACAAAATACAAGAAAAACAAGAGACAAAAGAGACAAATAAACAACAATAACAAAGAGCCCAAAGCTGTAACAACATAGGCTTTCAAAACAAGGTGGTAGGAACATAACAAAGGTTATTTTGCATCATTATCTTCAAAGAGTTACTCACATTATCAGCCATAGACATGCAAAATTGATCTAATCCTATGAATGTTAACTGTTTTGTTCCAAGAACTAATAGAATTAGTAGCTATCTTAAGTGCATATATACAAATTTGTATCTTTTTTCTTTTCCCTTCCTTCTTTTCTCCTTTTCCCTATCTATATTTTTCCCCTTTGAGCAGTTTCTTACCCTTTCACAATATTTATTGAAGATTTTGTTTCTTATTTACTCTTGCAGTTTCTTACACTAGGGAGACAATACAGTATTTACACATGTGAGTTTCATTTATTTCACTTATGAGTATGATCTCAAGTCACATCCATTTACCTATAAAAGCCTCAATGTGATCCTTCTTTATAGCTGAGTAGTACTCCAGTATATAAAAACACCACATCTTTTTTATCCATTCCTCAGTTGATAGGCATCTGGGTTGTTTCCAAGACTTAGCTATTAAAAATTGTGCTGCTATAAACATGGATGCACATGTATCACTATGGTATGATGTTTTCAATTCTTCTGGGAATATGCCTGGAAGCCGAACAGCTGGATCAAATGGGACTTCCAATCTCAGCTTTTTGAGGAACCTCCAGACTGATTTCCACAGTGACTGTACCAGTCTACACTTCCACCAACAGTGCAGAAGTTATTTTTTCCTCACAGCCCCTCCATCATTTGTTATTGGTGGTTTTCTTGATCCTGGCCATTCTTTCTGGAGTGAGATGGAATTTCAGTGTTGTTTTAATCTGCATTTCTCTAATGACCAATGATGCTGAACATTTTTTCATGTATTTATTTGCCATTTGTATTTCTTTAGCTGAGAAGTGTGTATTCAGCTGAGATACCCATTTTTGGATTGGGTCTTTATATTTCAGGGGTCTGATTTTTAATTCTTTGTATGTTCGAGATAGAAGTCCTTTGGCAGAGAGAGAGATGACTAAAGTGTTTTCCCAATTCGTGGGTTTTCTTTTCACTCTGTTGGAGACTTTCTTTGACATGAAAAAACTTTTTAATAAGATGAGATCCAAGTTGATGA
Source organism: Dasyprocta punctata (assembly GCA_004363535.1). NCBI lineage: Eukaryota > Metazoa > Chordata > Mammalia > Rodentia > Dasyproctidae > Dasyprocta > Dasyprocta punctata. The sequence goes on from RJWM01006460.1 coordinate 45,682, forward strand.
TTCTGGGAAGCATTTCCCGTGCAGCTTGATTTTTGTTCATGAATTCTCTGCCTACCCCTCTGTTCCCAAGATTTCTACCTACTTTGTCTTATAGCAGATTTAGTGTTTCTGTTTTAATATTTAGATCTTTGATTCATTTTGACTTTAATTTACTGCATGGCAATAGGCATGGGTCTAGTTGTAGTTTTTGGCATATGGAAAGCCAGTTTTTCCAGCACCACTTATTAAAGATGTTACCTTTCTTCCAGTGTACATGTTTGGCCCTTTTGTCAAAGATGAGGTGGCTGAGTGTGTTTGTAGTTGTGGTTGTACCTTCTAGTCTATTCCACTAATCTTCAAATCTGTTCTTTTTCCAGTACCATGTAGCTTTGTAATACAGATTCAAGTCAGGGATTGTGATGCCTCCTGAGTTGCCTTTGCTATTCTAGGTCTCTTCCGGTTGCCCAGAATTGCCTTTGCTATTCTAGGTCTCTTCCGGTTCCAGACGAATTTCAGTAATGATTTCTCTAGATCTGTGAGGTATGCTAAAGATATTTTGATTGGAACTGCATTAAATCTGTGTAATAATTTTGGGAGAATGGCCATTTTCACAATGTTGGTTCTTCCTATCCATGAACAGGGAATATCTTTCCATTTTCTGAAGTCCTCTTCAATTTCCTTTTTCAGAGTAATGTAATTTCCACTATATAGATCTTTAAATTCCTTTGTTAGATTGATTCCTAAGTATTTCTTTTCTTTTCTTTTCTTTTTTTTGGATGCTATTGTGAAGGGTGTGGTATCTCTTATTTCTCTCTCAGTGAGTTTGTTGTTTGTGTACAGGAGTGCTATTGATTTTTGAGTGTTGACTTTTTATCCCGCTACATTACTGAATTTGGTTATTACATTTAGAAGTCTTTCAACGGAATTTTGGGGGTCTTCTATGTAGTGTCATATCATCTGCAAATAATGATAATTTAACTTCTTCCTTTCCTATCTTTATTCCTTTTATTTCTCTCTCTTGTCTAATTGCTCTGGCTAATGTTTCCAGCACTATATTGAATAGGAGTGGTGATAGTGGACAGCCTTGTCTTGTTCCTGACTTTAGAGTGAAAGCTTTCAGTTTTTGACCACTGAATATAATGCTGGTTGTTGGTTTATCATAGATGGCTTTTATCAGATTGAGGTAAAGACCATCTATTCCAATTATCTGTAGGGTTCTTATCATGAATGAATGTTGGACATTATCAAAAGCTTTTTCTCCATCTATTGAAATGATCATGTGATTCCTGTCTTTGGTTCTATTGACATGGTGTGTTATGTTTATTGATTTGTGTATGTTGAGCCATCCCTGCATTCCTGGGATGAATCCCATTTGGTCGTGGTGTATACACTTCTTGATGATTTGCTGCATTGTTTGCCAGTATTTTACTGAGGATTTTTGCATATACATTCATTACTGAGATTGGCCTGTAGTTCTCTTTATTGGTTGGGTCTTTCTCTGGTTTTGGTACTAGGGTAATACTTGCTTCCAGGAACAAGTTAGGGAGATTTGCTTCCCTTTCAATTTCACTGAAGAGTTTGAGGAGTGTTGGCATTAAGTCTTCCCTAAATTTCTTGTAGAATTCATCTGTGAATCCATCAGGACCTGGGCATTTCTTTGTTGGTAAGGTTCTAATTACATTTTTAATTTCATTAACTGAAATTGGGTTATTCAGCAGTTTTACATCTTCTTGATCCAGCATTGGTAATTCATATGTTTCTAGGAATCTGTCCATTTCTTCTGTGTTATCGGATCTATGTGAGTAAAGGTTTTCAAAGTAGGTACTGATGAGCTTCTGTATTTCCACCAGGTTTGTAGTGATTTCACCCTTTTCATTCCTTGTTGCATGAATTTGAGTTTTTTCTTTCCTTTTTTTAATAAGTTTGGTGAGGGGTTTATCAATTTTATTTATTGTTTCTAAGAACCAACTCTTCGATTCATTAATTCTTTGTATTGTTTTCTTAGTCTCTATTGCATTAATTTCTGATCTGGTCTTTATAATTTCCTCCCTTCTTTTGACTTTGGGCTTGACTTGCTCTTCTTTTTCTAGATGTTTGAGGTGTAGCATCAGGTTGTTTATTTGTGTTAGTTCTGTTCTCCCTATATGGAAATTCATCACAATAAATTTCCCTCTGAGGACTGCTTTCATTGCATCCCACAGGTTCCTGTAAGTTGTATTTGTATTTTCATTTGCTTGTAGATATTGTTTAATTTCTTAATTTCCTCTGTGACCAATTGATTGTTCAGGAGTGTATTATTTAATTTCTATGTGTTTATGGAGTTTTTGCAGTTTCTTTTGTCATTAATTTCATTTCATGGCACTATGACCAGATAATATACATGGGATAATTTTGACTCTTCTGCATTTACTTAAGCATGTTCTATGGGCTAGTATATGGTCTATTTTAGATAATGTCCCATGTGAAGCTGAGAAAAATGTATATTCTGATGTTGTTGAACACTCTGTACACATCTACTAAGTTCATTTGTTCACAAGTTTGATTTAGTTCTGTTATTTCTTTGCTGATTTTCTGCCTAGTTGATCTGTCTCTTTGTGTCAATGGGGTGTTAAGGTCTCCTGTTATAATTGTGTTATTGCTTATTTGACTTTTCATTTCTATTAATATTTGTTTTATATAGCTGAGTGCTCCCATATTTGGTGCATATATATTTAAGATTGTTATCTCTTCCTCTTGAAGTTTTCCCCTAACCAGTATGTAGCAACCTTCTTTATCTCTTTTGATCATTCATGGTTTGAAGTTCACACTGTCTGCAACAGAATAGCTACCCCTGCTTTTTTTGGGGTTCCTGCTGCATATTGTTTTCCATCTTTTGACTTTCAATCCATGAATTTCCTTTTGGGTTAGATGGGCTTCTTGTATACAGCATATGGTTGGATGTTGTTTTGATCCATTCTGCCAATCTGTTTCTTTTAATTGGTGAATTGAGGCCATTTACATTAATGGTTATAACTGATACATAATGGCTTATTTTTGTTATGTCATCTTTCTGCTGTTGGTTCTTTACCTTTCCTCTCTGTTTAATTGTTTGCCCTGCTTGGTAGTTATTTTTTTGTTGTTGGTGGTGTTCTTGAAGTCATGGTTATTTTTATGTCTATCTAGAATATCTTTCAATATTTTTTGCAGGGTTGATTTGGTGGTCATAAAGTTCTTCAGCTGTTCTTTGTTGTGGAAGTATCTTATTTCTCCACCAATTTTGAAGGATAGCTTTGCAGGGTACATCAATCTGGGTTAGCAGTCATTTTCCTTTAGGATTTGAAATATCTCACTCCATGCGCTTCTTGACTTGATTGCTTGTGTTGAGAAGTCTGCTGTGATTCTGACAGGCTTTCCTTTATTGGTGATTTGCTTCTTTTCTCTAACAGTTTTTAATATTCTGTTCTTATGCTGAATTTCTGGGATGTTGATTATTATATGTCTGCGAGTAGGTTTATTTTGGTTATGGCTAATTGGAGTTCTATGTGCTTCACTTATCTGTATGTCCTTTCCCATGTTTGGAAAATTTTCTGCTATTACTTGTGCAACTGGTCTTACTATACCATTTGTGTTGTCACCTTCTTTTTCGTTTACACCTATCAATCTTATATTGTTTTTCCTTGCATCATCTTGCAACTGTTGAATTATTTCTTGATTCCTTGTTATTTTTAAAAGAGCTTTCCTTTCCTGTTCACTAGCTGCAATCTTGTCTTCAAGGTCTGAAAGTCTATCTTCACATTCATTGAGGTGGTTTTGCCAGCTTTTAATGGAATTTTTGATTTCCTGGATAGCTCTTTGAATCTGTTTCATGCATTCTAATCCTTTCTTATAAGTTCATTCAAAGTTTCCATCATTTTGCAGTGCTCCTCTATTTTTTTAACTATGTCTTCTTTAGATGTGTTCAGCATTTTTTTCACTATGTTTATCATTTCTTGTTTTACTTGGGAGATTATTTCTGATCTGAGTTCCTTTACAGCTTCATGGACTTGTTTCTTTACTTCAGTTGCTATCATTTCGGAAGTTTCAGGTATGTGGCTTGCATTTTCTTCAATGTCCATGTCTCCTAGGCTTGTCTGGGATGCGTTGGAGGTTTGAGATTGCATTTTGCTCTTGCGTTTTGTCGTTTCCCGGTATGCCCCTGGGGCAGCTGAATGCAAAGTCTCAGTTGTTTCCTGGGTTGAGGATGGCTGTCAGTACTGCAGGGAGTTTCCCCAGTTAAGTGGGGGGTCATAAGGCAGGCCTTACCAGGGTCCTGTTGGCACTCAAAAGGCTCCCCAAATGGGGGAAGTGTGCTGGGCAGACCTTCAGCACACCCCACATGGCACACCAAAGCTCCCCAGCTGCTTGAGGTTGCTCGGCAGGGCCTACCAGGTTCTGAGTGGCATACCAAGGATGAACAGCTAGGTTGAGTATTCTGTGCAGGCCTTCAGCTCGCAACACTCAGCACACAGAGGCTCCCCAGCTACTTGGGGTCACTGGGCAGTGCCCAACCAGGACCCAAGCCACATACCAAGGGTTCCCAGCTGTTTTGGGACACTGGGCATGGCCCTACCAGGTTCCAAGCGAGGTGCCAAGGCTGCATTACTAGGTAGAGTTCGCTGTATAGGTCTTCAGTTTGCGCCACTCAGCACACAGGGGTTCCCCAGCTACTTAAGGTCGCTGGGCAAGTGAAATTCTTATGAAGAAAAAGAACATGTGTTGATAAAGAAATGTACTCCAAGACTTGAGGGACCTTATCTGTTGTTATTCCCAGCGAGAAATGCTGCTAGAAAGGGCAATGCTAATCCAATGGAATGATACTATAGTGATAAATCTGTAAGCTGGATGGGATGACAGAGAATAATGTGTTATTTTGTGTGAGCAACTATCAAGGTACGTTAGTCTTCTTGACATGGTTAAGGTATCATTGTCAGACTTATAGAGAGGACAAAACACAATTACATCTGTAAGAAGTGGAGTCTCTGCAGTGTCACCCAGATGGTGATCACCCTAGGTATATATCCCAAACTGGAAAAAGGAAGCATGTATCCAGAAGAGTAGAAACCAGGTTTTCTGATATCAGACAGAAAAATGTCAGATGTCTAAGAAGGAGCACCCCCAGCAAAAGTTTTCAGATTGGACCTTCCACAAGAGGATACAGCTGGAAAGCAGAGGGCACACCAGAGTCCAGGGAGATAAGTGACTGACTGTTTAAGACTTAGTGAGCTAGGCCAGGTGTGGTGGCACACATCTGTAATTCCAGGACTCAGGATGCTGAGGTAGGAGAAACACCATCATTTCAAAACCAGCCTGGGATACATAGTAAGTTCAAGGCCAGCCTGAACTACCTAGTGAGACTGTGTCTCAAAAACAACAAAAAACAAAAGAAGACTGAATGAGCCAGATTGATGTGTTTCTCTTCCTCCTTGTTGAGTTCCTTCTTGCTCCCTCATTATTATTCAGACAAGCCTTCAGAACATAAGCCTGCCTCAGCTATGCTCACAGGATTCAGAGAGAGAAGTCTAGGTTCAAACTTGAATGTTAAGGAGGTCTGCAGTTCTACGAAGATCCAAAAAAAAAGGAATGAGATTTGGGGGGACAGAACTGGGACCACATGCTACTTACACAAGTTTTAAAATTTTCCTGTAAGGTTGAAAGTGGTGTGTTCTGGACCTCTTCTAATGAGTTAACTTAGGGGAATGTCCTACTGCATGAAGGCACCCTAATTATCTTGCAAATCATACACCATTCATTCACTTTTGTTGACTACTGCTGCATGCCCAACACAGGCAAAAGGCAACATGAGAAAAAAAGTCAGAATTTACCTGTGCCCTCAGAATCTGTCCCATATACATAGATGGAGTGGAAAGAGAAATACACATGAAGCTACTAAAAAAAAAGAAAAAAACAAAAAGACAAAGCAGAACATCTGATGGTAAAACACTGACAAATGCACCAATATAAGACATCAATGGTAAGGACAGGGAAAGAAGGCTGAGAAGGCCTTATAGGCTCAGGTGAGGTAAATAGACTTCACAGACCAGGTAAAACCAAAGCTGAATCTTAGAAACAAGCAATGTTTGAATAAAATTCAGGGAAGGAAAATAGTGCTTCAAGACCATGGCAACGATCATTCATTCATTCATGAAACATGTATCAAACACCTATTCTGTGCCAGTCACTGCACACTTGAGCTGAACAAAAGAAATATAACAAGTAACATTTCTGGAATACTTAATACATGACAAGTACTGTTTTAAGCCTTTTCCCTGGGTTAACTCATTTAATCTTCCCAATAATCCTATGTGGTAACTCACTGTATGATCCTGTTATTTTGCTTTGAACAGTTTTACTAAGGTGTAACTGACATATATATTTAATGTATATAAGCTTTGATATTTGTGCATATCCAGAAAAATCATCACCACAATTCAGATAATAGCATATCTATTACTGAAAAGCTTCCTTGTGAAGCCCTGGGCAGATTTAATGATGACTCACTGGCAGAAACAAGGAAATCAGGTGGAGGGGTAGCAGGACACTAGTTTGGGGTTTTAAAAAATGGCAAGTTTAGTTTTGGATATAATAAGTGAGAGCTTATATTTAGCGAATATCCAGGAACAGGAAACCAGAGGGGCTTGACAAGTAGAGGTGGAAATACAGGTTTCAAAATCATCAGATAAATGTTTTTTTAAAAAAAGATTCCATGGTAGGGGGTAGTAGGGAGAAGAGCAGGGCTAAGACTAAATCTGGGTGATACAGAGTATGAACCCAAGACAGTGATGACAGAGATGTGAAAGTGAGAAATACAATATTATGAAAGTCAGATGACAAACAAGAGTCAAGGACAATGAAGACACTGTATCTGGCATTTCAGGGTTGGCAAAAAACACCCCTCAATAATAATCCAGTCTAATTTTTATCTAAAATAAAAAGGGGATCTAAATAAGGCCAGTGGTCTAGTTAACAATAGGTAGTATACCACCATCAATTTCCTTGTTTTGATATAGTATAGATACGTAAGATTCTTCCATTGCAGGAAGCTGGGTGAAGAGTACATGAGATTCTCTATATCTATTTTCCTGTGAGTCTATAATTATTTCAAGACAAAGTGTTCTTTTTTAAAAAAGAATTAATCTCTAATATATCTGAGGCACTGTACTGTATTCTTTCTTAATAACTGTATTCTTTCTTAATAACTCATTTTGTTGGTTGTGGTGGTGCACACCTGTAACTCCAGCACTCAGGAGGCTGAACCAAGAAGATCACCAGGAGTTCAAGGCCAGCCTGGTCCATATGGTAAGACCCTGCCAAAAATAAATCATTTTAATCTTCAAATAATTCTATTAAATAGATTCTGTATTCTCATCTTATACCTGACAAAGGGAAAGTCACTGACCTGGATAATAAAGGAGACAAAACATTAACTACTACTACTACTACTACACGCATACATTTGATCTAAAGCAGCCTTGAGAAGTGGCCCATGGCTCTTGCTTGAACTAGGCTTTGCCTTCCTGTTTTATGCCTATATAACTATAGAAAAAGCCACCTCACCCTATCCTAGCCCCAGATTTCTCATCAACAAAATGGAACAATATTTCTAGTCTTAAGTAGTTCATGGGATTGCTGTGAGATTCAATGAGAAAAAGGGTATGAAAGCACCTGTAAAGTCTGCTTGTGGCAGGGAATGACATTTTGAAACAGCTGTGAATAAGGTCAGTCCTGGCTAAACAGAGGTAAGGAGCAACTATCTGCAATAGCACCTCTTGCTTGCCTGTCCTTTTGGGGCAATACAGGACCCTAGGGATGTCTGGCTACCTTCAGCATCTGACCAAGAGCAGGTGGTCCTCTCTGCACATGGCTGTATCAGCAACACTAGTCCCAATCACCATCCTCCTTCCACCAGCCCCACACACATATGGTGTCCTTGCCTATGCAGATGCTCTGTGTGCCCTTAGAAACTTCAGCTGTTTGTAATTGAGCATTCTGCTATGAAGCTACTGGAAATATACCCCCTGGCCCCCAGCCTAGCTCAAAGCTGACTTGGTGCGAGTTGTCCTTAATATACCCAGAGTTTAAGAAATCAGCAGCTCCAGATGCTGGTGGAGCTAGCCTTGCTCATGGTGCTGAAATTATCTAGAGAAGAAGCAGAATCCCATACACAATGCCAGATAAGACAACAAAAATCTCTCTCAAAGGTAGCTTAGGGTGGTACTAAATTCCATCTGGCAAGATGTCTTGGAATAAAATGACTAATCATTTCAGGAAGGAGCTAGCTGCACTACCCAGTCATCAGTCATGCTGGGCTAGGGAAAAGCTGGGCTAGGGCTCTGATCTTTGCAACGCTAATGATTCCACCAAGGGAAAGCAGCCCAGTGGCTGAAGGTTGGACAGGCTCTATTGTCTGGCTGTACAAGCTCTACCTCTGCACTTTCCTCTACTACTAGGGACACAGCCCACATTATATGGACCACAGTAATTGCCCCCTTACTGGATTCCCTGCCTGCTTTCAAACTACCCTTCCAAGGACAGCCAGGGAAGGCTCTGATCCTACTAAATTTGTTTAAAAGTCATTCACAGTTCTCACTGACTATATAACCCAATGAAGCCCAAATCCCATGGCCTGCCATTCAAAGCCTTTCTCAAATTGGCTCACTCACCTTTCCAATGCTGCTTCAATTATTCCTCTTTGTGTGCTCTAGGCTCCAGCCAAAATGAGCTACTTGCTGATCCCTGAACCCATCCTGTGATTCCTGCCTCTGTGCTTTGTTCATGCTGTGCACACCATCTGGATGTTTCGTTCTGACCAAATCCTAACTGATTTTCAAGCCAGCTCAAATGCAGCTCCTCCATGATTACCATAGTTCATCTTATTTTACCTGTATATTATTGTTACCTGAGAAGATCATGTAAGATACTGAGGTCCAAGAATCACCCTCAGAGATACTGATTTAATCAATCTGGCATAGAACCTAAGTAACTAACACTTTAGAAAAAAGCTCCCAAAGTATTTCGAAGGTACAGACAGAGTTAAAAATAATTCTCCTGGGCTGGTGATGTGGCTCAGACATAGAGGCTTGCTTAGCATGTGAGGCCCTGGGTTCAACACATAGTACTGAGAAGAAGAAAAAAAAGGAGAGGGGAGGACAGGGTTGGGGAGAGAAGCATGGGAGAGAAAGGGGACAAAGAAGAGGAGGGGGGAGGGGAGGGGAAGGAGAAGGGGAAGGAAAAGGAAAAGACCACTGTCCTGGTTAGAAGAGATCTCTCCCCTAATAGAGCTCCCATAGCACTTCATCTAAATATTTTTTCACATTTCTAGCATCTTTCATAGGTATTTTATTTTGAAAATATTTTATTGACTATTTTGTTTCAGGAACTGGAAACATGGAAATATATATATATATATATATATATATATATATATTACATGTTTTCAATACACAACGAATACAATCATTGTAGGAAGTTGGTACATAATACATATTGCATCATGCTCCTTTTTATTTTCCTTTCTCCACCTTCCCTCCCCTCTTTCCATCCCTAGATCCCCTTCCGACCTGAAAAAGGTCTACCTCATTTCCTATCATCTTTTAATTTGTTCTTTAAATTATTTATATTTTAGGTTTCTAATATAAACGAAATCATGTAATATTTAATCTGTGTCTGATTTATTTTGCTTGGCACTATGTTTTCCTACTAATGACTCAAGTTTATCCTTTACATCTGAGTGGTGTGCCACTGTAGTACATCACTTCACGAATGATTTTATTTTGCAAACAATTTAGTCCACAAATAGAAGCATTCGGCAAAATTTTAGGGGTTTTTTGCTTGTTTGTTTGTTTTGCAAACACTGCATCGGATGACAAACATAACCACACTCATCTTTCCCATACAGGCACAAAGGTGGCCATCTTTTCCAAATCATAGAACAAATTAAGTTTGTGAACCGAGGTACCACAGTGCCACACTTGCTTTGTGATTTATCTGTTGATACACATATAGGCCACGTCTAAGAATTAACTATTTTGAGTTTGAACACTGAAATGTAAGAGTGTTCAAAACAAAGCCCTCACTCACATGGCGCTTACTCCACCAAAATAATGGAGAAACAAATACTAGACAAATAATACTGTATAAGGTCAGGTGATAGGTGCTACTAAAAACAGTCATTTATATGTTGAGTTTCTCTTGTAAAGGAAACTATGAGATATTTAAGCTTGTGTGTCTCATTTATTAACATTAAGGTCTCAAGAAAGTAGGGAGATCTTTGTCAAATGGGAAGAGGATCAAGAGATGGAGGGAGGGGGAAGGAAGGTGAAGGAAAAGGGATTAAAAAAAAGAATTGAGACCTGTTATGTACATGTACCAACTCCCCACAACAAATGTAATCATTATGTAATGCAAACATTAATAAAAATAAAAATTTTTTAAAAACAGGTAAGGGAATGGAAAACAAAAAGAGAAGTCTTCTTTTAGAGAAGGTGGCTAGCCAGGCATAGTGGCACCCGCCTGTAATCCCAGCACTCAGGAGGCTGAGGCAGGAAGATTGTCATGAGTTTGGGCCCAGCCTGAGCTACATGGTGAGTTCAAGGTCAGCCTGAATTACAGAGCAAGACCCTATTTTAAAAAAAAAAGAAAAAGAAAAACAGTAAATTAGAGAAGGTGGTTAGAAATAGCTTTACTTATTGCAATGTTACCTTCCATTTAGACAGCACATTGTCTGACAAAACCTATGCCAGTATATCTTTGTATCTCTCTCATTGTGTTTTTTCATAGTGTTTGACAAATAATATATGCTCAATAAGTAGATGGTTGCTGGTAAATGAATGCAAGAATGAGTAAGTGGATCGATGTGCCTTATTCACAGCTATAATCCCCATCATGTCCAGAGTGGTGCTTAAAATACACCAGAGGCTCAATAGGTATTGACTGAATGGGTGAATTTGACTGCATTTTGGGACAAGTTATTGTAATGGCCCATTTCCTGGGACTACGATTCATTACAAAATCATAGAACAATTCTGAGCCCACTGAGAAAAACCTATTCATTTTAAAGATAAAACTGATACTCACAGAGGTGATTTCCTAAGTAGTCCAAGATCACAGAAGAAATCAAAGGAAGGGCCAACATAAGATGAAGTGCTTCTGATTCTTAGCCTAATATTTATTTCATCAAAATGAAACACTTTAACTATTAGCATCATCAAACTACACTGAGAGCACTAACTGGCCCATAAAATTACTCAGATTAGCATCAGTATCACTAAAGAAAAGCCTCAATTTTCTTCTTTAGTTTCAGAACAATCTTTTCTAATGGCTCAAATGTGGTACATTTAACAGACGACTTCACCCTGGCTACACCTCACCAACCCCTTCACTGCCCACACCCAGCAAGGCAGGCAGATGGAATCTCCCAGAGCTGGCAATGGGTTGGTGAATTTCCCACTATAAACTCAACTCTGAACCTTTCCCATTTTCCATCCTTTGCCACAATTCCAGTGTAATATGAAATAGTCATTTCAGGCTAAATGAGAGAAGTTATGCAAAAAAGCTAGCGGCTGGAAACCAAAAAAGAGCTGAGGGAGAGCATCAGGCACTGGGATCACTGATACAGTGATGGCATAAGTTCCACACAAGTGGTTGGCCAGGCTGGCCTTGGTACAGCCAAACAAACGGTGACCTGAAAAGAGGCCACTTAAAATCCTGTGGAATCAGAATCCATCTGGATGCAGAGAATACCAATTTCCTAAAATAACCTTTCAAACAAAATGCTCAAGAGAGCCCAATGTTATAAGTCAGTATGGGCTCTTTTGGCTTCTCAGTAAACAGACTGCTCTACCACCTGGCCTTTCTGCACCTCCACCACCCAAGAATGGACAAAACGAGAATGCTAAAGGATGCAGATATCCTGAAGCACTTTCTGAATCATCAAAGAGAAATCTGGCTTCCCACAACTTGTAGAGGCAACTATATTGATATGTTATTTCTTCTAAATTGGCACTTCTAAATTGGCACTTTATGTTGGACATAAATGAAAGAGAAGCAGAGTAGCTGATTAACTACAGCACAGATTTTCAACTACTTGATCAGATGAATAACCTGAGGACACTGGGCCTCCTCAAATTTGAATCAAGGTAGAGACTGGAAATGTGCATTTTTAGCAAGCAAACAAGGTTATTCTTATGAATTGTTTAGCACAGAAAACACCAAGACAGAAAACCACAGTATTTGCTTTGTGGGATTACCAGAATAAATGGAACTAAGGGGGAAAGGGTACAAATATTGAGTTAGACAAGGAAAATAAACCTTAGTAATTTACTGTATAGAATGGTGATTATAATAAGCTGGGTGTGGTGACACACACCTGTAATCCCAGCACTTGGGAGGCTGAGGCAGGAGGATTGTTGCCAGCATGAGACCAGCCTGGGTTACAAAGTGAGTTCAAGGCCAGCTCGAACTGCATAGCAAGACCCTGTCTCAAGAAAAAAAAAAAAAAAAAAGGTGATCGTATTTCACCTTTTTCATTCCTAATTGCATGGATGTGAGTCTTTTCTTTCCTTTTTTTGATGAGGTTGGTTAAGGGCTTGTCAATTTCATTTAATCTTTCAAAGAACGAACTCTTTGATTCATTGATCCTTTGTACTGTTTTCTTAGTCTCCACTGATTTTTGCTCTGATCATTATAATTTCCTCCCTCACATGAGCTTCAGGCCTGACTTGCTCACTTTTTCTAGAAGCCTGAAGCTCAACATTAAGTTGTTTATTTGAGCTCACTCTGTTTTCCCAATATGGGTATTCACCATATCAGGAAAATTCCCCTTGTAGGACTGTTTTCATCATGTCTCATAAGTCCCAGCAGGCTGCACTGGAATTATCATTTAATTGTAGGAACTGTCTAATTTCTTCTTTAATTTCACCTGTGACCCATTAGATATTCAAGAGAGTGTTATTTAATTTTCATGTGTTTATGAAGTTTTTGTGGTTTTTCTTGTCATTGATTTCCAATTTCACTGCACGATGGTCTGATAATACGTATGGGAGAATTTCAATTCCTTTGCATTTACTTAAGCATGTTCTATAAGCTAGTATGTGTCTATTTTGGAGGATGTCCATGTGCAGCTGAGAAGAATGTGTGTTCTGATGTTCCACTACATCTACTAAGTCCATTTGTTCTAAAGTTTGGTTCAGTTCTAATATTTCATTGTTGATTTTTTTTATCTAGTTGATCTATTTGTAACAGTGGGGTACTGAGGTCCCCCATTACATTGTATTAATGCTTATTTGATTTTTCACCTCCATTAATATCTGTTTTATATAGTTGTGTGCACTGGTATTTGTTGTACATATATTTATGATTGTTATCTCTTCTTCTTGGATTGCTCTTTTTCTAAGGAGGTAGTGGCCTTCTTTGTCTCTCTTAATCAGTCTTAGCTTGAAATCCACTTTGTCTGCAAATAGAACAGCTACCCCTGCTTTTTTCCATGTTCTTGGCCCATGGAATATTGTTTTCCTCCCTAGGACTTTCAGACTATAAATTTCTGTTTTAATTGAATGCATTTTTTGTATATAGTATACTGTTGGATCTTGTTTCTTGATCTATTCTCCCAGTCTGTTTCTTTTGATTGGTGAATTGAGACCATACATACGGTCATAACTGATAAGCCATAACTTATCTTAGTCAAGTTATTTTCCTGTTGTTGGCTCCCTTTTATTCCCCTCTATTTAACTGCTTGCCTTGCCTGGTAGAATCATTGTGCTGTGGTTCATGGAGTTGGGTCCTTGCTATCTTTTTCTAGAATATCCTCCAGAACATTTTGGAGTGCTGGTTTGGTGTTCACAAATTTCCTCAGGTGTTTTTCTTATTTCTCCATCAATTTGGAAAGACAGTTTTGCAGGACACAGAAATCTGGGTTGGAGGTTGTTTTCTTTTACAGTTTTAAATACTTCACTCCAACCTCTCCTTGACTTGAAGGTTTGTGTTGAGAAGTCTGTTGTGATTTTAATGGGCTTTCCTTTATAGCTGATGTTTCTTTTCTCTAACAGCTTTTAATACACAATGGTGATTATAAAAAGTAGTAATACATTGTATATTTTAAAATTGCTAAAGAAATTTTAAATCCTTTCACCATGAAAAATAAATATGTGAAGTGATGAGTTTATTAATAGCCTCATTTAATCATTCTATGTTGTAAACATGCACCAAAACATCACATTGTATCCCACAAATGTCTACTTATCATTTGTCAATTAAAAATAAATTTTAAAAATGAATAAGTAGAAATATATAAAGCTTTTCTTGGCATAGATCCTGGCACATAAGTGCTTGGTAAGTGTTGGCTGTTGTTATTTAATTATTATTAAAACCTTCTGAAGTCTGGCCCAATAATATGTGGTTCCTGAATCAGCAAGTTGGCATCACTTTGGAAATTATTAGAAGTGCAAATTCTCAGGGCTCACCCCAGACCTACTGAATTTAGTACATCATTAGAACTGGGACCCAGAAATCTGTTTCAACAAACTCCAGGTGATCTGGAAGCAGGTTACAACTTAAGAACCACTCCCCTAATATCTTGCTACTTAAAGTACGGTCCCTGAATCAGATCCATGGGAATGTTAGAAATACAGAAGGTCAGGCTCCACCGCAGACCAACTAAATCAGATTCTTCATGTTAATAACACCTGTAGTGATTCGCATGCACATTATCAGTTGAGTAACACTGTCTTAGTCCACAGGAACTTTGGAGACACAAAAGGAACTAAATGTACTGTTTTGATTGGTGTTAAATGGCATTTAGAAGTGCTTACTAGACACTGTCCTTTGAACAGGTTACTTCATGCATCCTCATTAAGCCTAGTGGTACGTATCTTTATTCCTGCTTCACAGATTTAAAAGCTGATACTCAAATCAGTAAAGTAACTTGCTGAAGATCACACAGCTGTGAAATAGAAAAACTGGGCATCTCCATGTGACCCAAACTCTAGGTTCCCTTTTTTACCCTGGTACCTGTGGACAGTGTTTGACAGCCTGTCAGCTAAGTAGACACAAACTTGTCTACTGGTACAATTACAACACTTCAAAAAAGTGTGAGACTCTAACTTACGAATGAGCAAGTCTCTGAAAGTATATGTTTCTAAGTCAGATGTGTGCAACTAGTGATGGTTTGCAACAATTTGCGGAAACTATGTACACAGCATGGTTCCTATTCTGAGTCTGAGTTACAGCACCACAGGAAGCAACACTTTGTAGGGTCAATACATCTGGGCTCCAAGAATTTGTGAGGGTTTCATTCATAACAGCATGAGGGAACACACCTCTACGACAAAGCTCTCCCCAGATGTTATGGCATGGGAAACATCCATTCATTCCCTCACCCAAAGATTTATTGAGTGCCTCCTCTGGGAAGGTGCTGTGCCAGGTGCAGTGGATGATAAAGAGATGAAAACGATCTGTGCCTCAAGGAATTCATAATCCAGCAAGGGAAATGAGCAGGAAAACACACACACACACACACACACACACACACACACACACTCACCTCAATCTAAAATCCAAGGTAGGAAACACTGACAACAAAAGAGAAATGCAACGGAAGGTTCAGAGAAGGGAGAGATCACATGGAACCTGAAATCAGGGAAGACTTTCCAAGAAGGTGCCATCGAAGCTAAACCTGGAAGGACAACTAAAGCATGGATTAGGCAAAACTGGTGCTCTTGGCAAGGAGGAGTGTAAGGAAAGGCAGCAGACATGAGATAGAAGGACACATTGTAGAACCACGAGTTATCCCCTTGCCTGAAGTAAAAGGTTCACTTAACTTGGACACAGGAGATGAAATTAGAAAGACAGGGAAAACTTGAAATGAGGGTTGAAAGAGTGGAACTTTACTTTGTGCACATAAAGCTGCTTCACATTACTCATCATATTACATAATCAATCACTGAACCCCAAATCCTTTTTGAATCAAGCCAGAGTAAAAACAAACATTTCTGAATTGGTACTATAATTATTTTCAAATCTGTTTCCTCCATTAGACAGAATTCAAATGACTTTGCCCGTTAGTAGATGCTCAAAAGATGCTGAATGTATCAACAAAGGAATGAATAAATGAGTACACTAATGAGCAGCTGAGGGGTTATGAGGATAGAGATGGCTCCACATTGCATCATGGCCTAGAAAAGAAGGAGGTGAAAGGAGGAACAGAGATGGCGGGGCTGGAGGCAATAGACCTAGTGGTTTGGGGCTCCTACAACTGGACAGGTGAGAAGTTAGCAATTCAGCTAGAGAAAGTGGGAACAAGGAAAAAGAACAGAAGACAGAGATGTGGCTACAGGACACAGAAGTGATCAGCAGTGGGAGCAAAGAGAAAGCAGACATTAAAGGCGCACTTTTTGCAGTACTGAAGATTGAACCCAAGGCCTCTACACTAAACTACATCTTCAGCCCTGTGCCTTTTTGTAGTTTTCTATTTTCAGACTGGATCTCATTAAGTTGCTAAGGCTGGCCTCAAATTTGTGATCCTCCTGCCACACCCTCCTGAGCAGCTGGAACCACAAGTATGTACCACTATGACCAGCACCTTCTTGTTTCTTCAAAGTGCCAGGCCTACACCCACTTTAGAAGATCTCTTTAGATATATGCATGCTTACATACTTGTAGCCATAATGAGCTCTATTAAAACTGCAACCCACACTTCCCTATTCACTCTCTAAATGTATCAAAATCTCTTATCCTGCTCTCTTTTTTCTTTTTTACTGTACTTGTTAGCCTCTAACATATCACACAATTTTCTTATTTATTATATCTAGGTCTTCCCACATTAAAAAGTAAATTTTATAAGGACATGGATTTCCATCTCTTTCCCAAATGCCTCAAATAGTGTTTTAGTTACTTTTCTCTCACTGCTGAGACAAAATACCTGATGCCCAAAATTAGGGAAGGAAAGGCTTATGTCTTACAATATTGGAGGTTTCAGCCCATACTCAGCTGGCTGCAATGCAGGGTGGTGTGGCTGGCAGGCCACCATTCATGGCCACCACGAACAGCAAGGCGCAAACCAGCAAGAGAGAGAAGACAGGCCTTCTTCCTGTCCTTACACTGTATGTTGGCTCCACCCTTGGGCAGGTGCTGCATTCACATAGCCAATCCCAGCACCAGACAACAAACCAATCATGAACACTAGACTCAGCCCCATCCATGATTACATGAGGCTTAAGTGGGGGCCATACGACCACACTATAACATTCCACCCCTGACCCCCCCAAAGACTCATGTACATCCTTAATACAAAAGACATTTAGTCCATCTCTAAGAGTTGCCAAAGTCCTAAGAGTTTCAGCACTGCTGAAAAGTCAAAGTCCCAAGTCTCCTCCGAGACCTATGGCAAACTTTTAACTGTAACCCCTTGTACAAATGAAAACAAGTTAAATGTTTCCAATATGAAAAGGCACAAGATAAACATTACCATTCCAAAAGTTACACACAGGGGAATACAAAGCATCGGAACCACAGCAAGTCCAAAATCCAGCAAGGTGTACATTAAGTCCTGCAGTTTCACACTCAGCATCTGAAGCAATCTGGTTGCAAGGTCCAAAAGGCTTGAGTGATTCTACCCCTGCTGCACTTCCAGGGACTCCACTTCCCACAGCTTTTCTCTTAAGCCCACTCTGCCCAGTTTTTGCAGCTTTCCTTGGATGATCTATGTTCCTGGCTTTTACAAACTTCCAGGTTCTCCACTGCACTTTTGGTTTCACACATGCAGATTCATATACTGCCCTCTCAGGGGTGCACTTCCTGGCTTCCCAGGTTCTCTGAAATTGGGGTGGTAGCTGCCTTAGCCTCAGAATTAGTGCATTTTCCTTGCACCTAAAACCAGCACCATGTGGATGCCACCAAAGTCCACTGCCAGCTGGAACAGTAGCCAGGCTTTCCTCTCTCTTGGCTGCAGGGGTTAAGTGCCTGGATTGCTGAGCTCTCTGAACCTGAATGTGAGGAACAGCTTCTCTATGCCACCGCCATTCTGGAACCTGGTGTGGCTGCCACCATTTTGGAACCTCCTGTGGCCTCCGTTGCCACTCTGGAACACAGCACTCTGAGACTTTCTCCTCTGAACAAAATCTTTCACTTTTGCCAGTTTGAGGCTGCAAAGGGTGGAGGCCCACTGCTTCCTGGGATGGCCCCAGGCCATCTTTTCTATTTCTTTGTTCCTTCTCAACAATCAAGGTCTCAGGTCTATCTTTACAGTCCACAGCTTCCTGGCCAAACTCATGACATTTTAAATCATCCTGCTGGGCTCTTTGCTCTTGATTCGCAACATAAATCTGGTTAAATGTCCCCAACAATAGCCATGTTACCACCTCAACATTTGACTGCCTTGAAATTTCCTTTGCCAGATTAATCAGTCCATCACCCTTAATCTCAGTCTGAGGTAAAGTCTCTGGGCATGAGCAAAATTCAGACAAACTTTCTGCCAAGCCATAACACACATCACATGGAGTCCAACAACCAATACAGTCTTTCTTCCCAACAGAAACTTCCCAAGCCTGGCCTTTATCAGCAGGCTTTTTATCAGCCTTCTGGTCTTCTGAGCTCTAACCAGAATCTCCCATACGGAACAGCCTAAGCTGTTTCAGTACCACTCTTTCAGATGACATCTACAAACCTTTCCAAACTCTTCCCACAAGCCATTTCCAAAGGCTCTTGAACCACATCGTCAGGTATAGCCACAGTAATGACCCCACTCCACTGGTACCAAATTCTGTCCTAGTTACTTTTCTCTCACTGCTGAGACAAAATACCTGATGCCCAAAATTAGGGAAGGAAAGGCTTATTTCTTACAATATTGGAGGTTTCAGTCCATACTCAGCTGGCTGCACCACAGGGTGGCATGGCTGGGGGGCCGACATTCACGGCCACTGCAAACAGTAAGGTGCGAACCAGCAAGAGAGAGAAGATATGCCTTCTTCCTGCCCTTACACTGTATGTTGGCTCCACCCCTAGGTGGGTGCCACATTCACATTACCAATCCCAGCACCAGACAATAAACCAATCATGAATGCTAGACTCAGCCCCATCCATGATTACATGAGGCTTAAGTGGGGGCCATCTGACCACACTATAACAAATAGTGATTGGCATATCATAGGCACTCAATAAATAATTGTTCAAAGGATTTTACAGATGAGGAAACTGAGGTATGGAGAGGGAATAAAATTTCCTTAAAAAATTACAGTTGTCAGTCAGTGGTGGGAGCCTGAATTTAAACACGGGTCTGTCCAACTCCAACCTCCACCTTACCAGGCTAAGTCTTGCTTTAGAAAGGGCAACACTATCTGGGAGAGAACAACGTAAGAATAGAGCCAATGGGAGCAATCCCTACAAGGCAGTGGACTTGGTCTGGCTGGGGCTAACTCCCGGTATACAGATCCTGAGCTTCCTGAAGCCTGAAAAACAAGCATTCTAACCAAAGAATCACCAAGAGAATCAGTGATTCATTTTCCAAGTGCTAGTCTGAAGAATCAGGCCAACTTCTCCAGTCCAGCAGCTCCTAATTTTTCCAACTGCCTAGATTATCAAATTACAAACTTATCTTTGGAGAACTGTATTTAACAAAGGCACATGTTCTAGTTCCCCTTCTACCACTTATGGTCTGATTGTCATTCCACCCCCATCCCATCCCCCACATAATCCATACATCACAAAGCTCACATTTACAGTGCAGTACATTAATTTGCCAGAGCTGCTCAAAATAAATGGGCTTGGCAAAGTGAAATTATTTCCAGCAAAAGAGTTGGTTCTGCATTTTGACAGTCATCTGATACATTATGGTACTCAATGCTAAATTATGAATCCACAAAATTAAAAGAAAGCAGCTTTTTAAGTTTCAAAAGTACACATTATTAAATTATAAAGCATTTATGATGAGTCAGTACAAAATCAAAAAGGTAACATGAAATACTGCAAAAAGCTCGACTTCTTCCCATAACCTGCAACATCCACAATCCAAGCCTTTGTAAGGATTAAATGAGACAGCACAGGTAAAGCACCTAACCAGTGCCTGGGACATAATAATAAATGTCAATTTTCTTCCTTAATTATTATTGCTAAAATTCCCAAGCACCCTAACTGGTCTATGCATTCCATGATTCCATCCTTCCTAAAGCGCTCTCAGTGCACTGCAGGGGAAAGCCAAGTACTCAGATAACTCCCGCACAGAGGACAAGTGCAGATAGATACAAAGGGCTATGGAATTGCAGAGAAAACCCCTTGCCTCAAGGACAATAAGATGTGACCTGTACTCTACAGGTAAAACAGAGGTCAGCAGAGTGTGGGAAAAGGTGAGACAGAGGCAGAGACAGAGACCAACATCTGTGAGGTCCTGGAAGCCAGAAAGAACAAATGATGTGGGGAGACAGTATTTAGAAGAGCCTAGGATGCCTGATGCATGGGACAGAGTATTGGAACCTGCAACAGCTCCTCTTTCTTTGTGTTGAAATTCACAAAATACACTGACTTCTCAGTACAATAGTAAGTTGCTAAGTGTGCCTCTATAGCCCACCCTCCCTGGTCCAAATTCCCAGTAACGTGATCTCCAGCCCCAGCCCCAAGCCTCATATACTTGGTCTCAAAGAGGGGACAGGTGAAATCTCCCTTTAAGAGGACGCGGTGAAATCTAAGTGGTCCAGTGGCAGCGCCCCACCACGCTGAATCAGCTGTACTTCAGGAAAGAGAGCGTCCTTGGGAAGCAGGGAGTATCACTTACATCCAGAACCGCTCCTGTCCACAAAGGACAAACTGTGAAACATTTAACAATGGCCTTCAATTATTAAAGGGGCCCAGATGAGTTGTGGCAGGAAGACAGATCACACGCTCTGAGAGGGCTTGGCAGGTCAGCCTTACGCTTATTCATCAAGGCAGTGACAGATAAGAGAAGTGTGGGGATCTTTCAGAGATTTTGGGGTCATATGGTTACTAAGAGCTTTTGGAGAACCTAGGAAAAGATAGCCATGCTTAGACCAGGGAGGAAAGTAAAAAGAACCTAACTCCTTGGAGAAAACATTGAGTTTTTTCTTAGGCATAACAGCCCTAACCTAGGGATTCCTAGGGATAACACCTAGCAAAAATCTCCTTAACAACTTTTTGCTCTTGGCTGGCATTTATACACTGGTCAGTTTTTGGTTTCCTATAGGACTCAGTCATCTTCTCTGGTGGGCTCAGTCTTTTCCCTGGGAACACAGCATGCTGAGGTGAAGCTCTGGAATCATAGCTGGCTACAAATACTGCTCTTCTGTTTACCAGCTGTTTGACTTTCAGTCTCAGATTCCCCATTGATGAATGCAAGTTTGTGGGGTTGTGAAAATTCAGTAACATTCCATGCACCTGGCGCGATGCACACAAGAGAAATTCACTCCCCACTCCCCTTACTTTGTGTCCCCGAACATTAGACTGGTTTGTTAACTGGGCCCTAGGTTTACCTCTACTGATTACAGATCAAAACCTTTATCCTTTGGAGTTTCAGCTTGCCTTGGGCAGTAACTTCCACATGGGGTTTCCCTACTGGAAAGAAAGTCAGGTAATGATCCCAGGGCCAACCCTTTCATATCTCTCACTACTCTGACCTCTAGTGGTCCCAGACTAGCGGGTCACACATCCACATGGACTTCCGAGTCACTCTGAGGTCTGCATGTCTCCCTGTCCCCGCAGCCTTCTCCCCTAACCAGCTGGTTCCCACCATGGGCACAGGGATCACTCTCTCCATCCAGCCAGGCTTCTGCCCCTCTTGTCTGGGATACCAGGTCCTGAGCCACTGGAGAGCAGGGCCACACCTCAGTGCTCCCAGCTCTGCTAGCAGTACAGGATCCAGTACACAGCAGATGCTGGCCAGGGTGGGTAGGGTGAGAGGGACACGGTGCCAGAGGTCCCAATCCTGGGACATGTTCTTAGAAGTTCAGTCTTGAGGCCAAGAAATAATTTCCTAGGATGGAAACGCTCCAGGAAGCCTAGGCAATGACAAATGAGCTGAGCACAGGCAATCTCCAAAGACTCCAGAAACCTTCGCACTCTCTCACACATTCCTCACATGCTGAGAGTAGCTTATGATCAGCCTGGGCCAGGGTGGAGACAGGAAAGATCCAGGGCTCACTGGGAAGGAAGGTGCTAAGGACAAACCTATGAGTATTCAGAGTGTGGAACAAAAGATAGCTAAGATTTTGAGCCCTGGTCACAGGAAAAAGCATTTTAACTCAGTGTCAAGTGCTCAGTGCACAGCCCCAGCCCACCCAAGGATGAGTCAGTCCTACCCTTCTGGTTGTATAGCACCTGGGACATCTTCATTACTTCACTGTGGATCCTGAATTGACACTTTGACTTGCCCCATCTACTAGACCATAAGCTCCTGGAGGAAAGATTGTCATGTTGGACTTCACAACATCTACTGGTAGCATTGTACCTGGCATAAAGCCCAAGTCTACCAATTAGTGACTTTGCCAAGTCATTTAAACTCCTTAAGCATCAATTTAGTGGTGCATGCTTATAATTCCAACATTTGGAAGGTTGAGGCTAGAGAGTCACTGCAAGTTTGAGGTCAACTTAGGCTACATTGTGAGTTCAAGGCCAGTCTGAACTATATAGCAAGACCCTGTCTCAATAAATAAATAAATAAATATATATATATATATATATATTTTTAAAAGGCCTTAATTTCCTAGTCAGTAGAGATAATAATCATCTCTACTCCTAAGAAGAAAATGAAAAAACTATGGAAAGCCTTTTCTCAGGCCAATGCCTAAGTGAAAGTCAGTACTCAACAATGGTTAGCTTGCGCATGAATCTGCCATAATAAACTTGGGGTAAGAGAATGGGATAAGTATTCAAACAAATGATTACAAAATTAGTAACTAGTAATAGGAATTCATTTACAGTACAAGAGCAGAAAGGAGAGAAAACACCAAACTTTGTCATAGCATATACAGTGTGGTACTTCAAGTGTTTTTGTTTGTGAACAATTAGGTTTGTAAACAGACACGTTAGGCAAAAACTTGTTTTTGTTTGCAAACTCTGCATCAGGTGAACATGGCCATGGCCATCTTTCTCACATGAACACAAACATGGCCATCTTTTCCAGAATCATGGAATGAATTAAGTTCATGAACTGAGGTACCACGGTATAGAAAATGTTAACAGTGGCAATACTGCCTGGACTAAAATCTAAAGGACTCAAACCAGGCTAAAGGAAGGCCTGTGCAAAGCAGGCCTGTGCAGGCAAAGAGGATGGCAACAGAGCCTGGTGTGCTCAGGAACTGTGAGCATTGTCACAAGCCATGTCCATGCACAGGAGTAGTGGTGACACACGGGGAAGAGAGCAGTGAGAGGCGACCATCCCTGCAGGCTCCGCCATGGAGACTGGCTTTCTGCTGGAAGATGCCGAAGAGCCACTGCCAGGTTGTGAACCAGGGGATGAATGGCACAAGCATGGGGGGTAAAAAGGGGGCAAAACTTGGCGTAAGCAGGACAGCAAGGGAAGCTGATTTGGGCTGAGGAAAAAAGGAATGAAGATAGGAGATAGGGAAAAATGATCCTAGCCAGTTCAAAGAGCTAGGCAGAGACTAAGTCTTAGAAAAACTAGAACTGGCCCTTGGCACTGTCCAAGGCTCCTTCATGTAAAGTATGACTCCATGAATGTAATAAATCACTTTTCTCCACATTTGCTGCCTCACAATTTGTGCAGCGACAGAGGAACATGAATATGGAAAATTCCAGCTGAAAGCTTTGATCAGAGTGAACAAACCCAGAGGTCACAGTCACCATTGATGACTGGATAAAATCACCTACACAGGCCTGGGCTTGGGGCCAGCACTCTTCCACTTCCATGCAAACTTGGGGCCCAAGATCCAGTGACAAAACCTTTCAGGTATGCTATTATTTTTAAATCATTTACAGGAATCCAAAGTCCTTCAAGTACTTCAGAGAAATGACTTGTATTTAATTTGTTCTTAAAGAAAAAAATGATAGGTTCTCTGCCCTACAAGATGAGGCTCTAAGAAAAAGACACAGTCTCTAAGGTCCCAGAAGTCTGTCATCGGTCTGTCACTCACACTCACACTGTCACACACACACACACACACACACACACACACACACACAGCAAAAGAGATATACACTGTCTAGTGAAGGGAGCTTCATTTTAATGGACTTGGGTAAGGTAAAGGGGAGGTAGGGAGAAAGGGAAGGTGAGTTCCAGGCCACACATAAACACTGTCACTAACAGAAAATGGCTGTCTTTTCTGCTTCCTTTCTTGGCTTCAATCTAATTAGACAAAAAGAGCTAATGAGTAGGCAGCAATGGTGCTTGGTTCAGCTGTTCCAGACCCCAGTGTTTCTTCCTTATTAAAAATAAAGAGACCCAAGGGCTCAATTTGGTAAAAATGCACACAGAGACGCACACTTCCTTTTAAAAAAAAAATTTGCATTTAAAAAATGGTTTCAGTTTAAGAAGTACCAAAACTCAAATGTTACAACAGCAAGTACCTGTCTGCATTTCAGAAGAATCTTCAGAAACAGAACATGAGAAAGAGACCCGAAAGACATGAGGTTCAGTATCAGCTCTACATCTATCAGCCATGTGATCATGGGCACAGCACACGACACCTAGAGCCTCAGCTGCCAAATGGAGATAGTGCTCCTCCTATCTCACAGAGTCTGGGGGAACGGCTATGCTTGAAAGTGTTTTGGGGAACTACAAAGTACTACACTGACACTTACTCATCGACAAATACTGCAGACCTATAAAGTGCCAGCATTGTTCCTCTTGAACGTTAAGATCATTACCAACACACCGCACCTGCCAGCTCAACCATTAGATGCCCACTGCCATGCAGGCTCATCTACGGTCTTCAGCAAAGCTCCCATTCACTCAGGTTTCCCAATTGGAGTATAAGCCACTTGCCTCCATCAGGAGATCCTTAATGATATTCCAGCCTGAGGCCCTGGGACATTTGGTATGGATGATAACAGGGGCAGGAGCCTCTTGCCACCTCTGCTGCCCTAGAAGGCCCGATCCTGAGCAGCTTTCAGAATCTCACTCACAATAACCACCATACAAGATGGTTCTCAAAGCCAAGCAGAAGATGAGGAGAGGATGTAGATAATAGATGGTAAGCCTGCACAGTCATATCTTTCCAGCGTCAGAGTACCCAACTGCATGTCCACTTCAGGTGACCTCTCCCTGCAGGCTCAACCCCAGCTCCACCTCGTCCTCAAACAGAAAAGGTAAAATATTTGAAATTAGAAGCTCAGAAGCTCAATATGCTACCATTCCTGCCCTGACCCTGATCCTTGGTCTTCATCACTAGACATCTGCCTTATTTCAGAAACCATGCCCCGCACTACACCAAACAGTTAGCAAATATGACCCTGAATGTTTACTCTATCAGAATCCCCATTTAATAAGCCATTCCACCAAGATCAGACTTCTGTTTTGCTATTACTCCAAAAGATTATCCAGAATCCACTTGGGAGCCTCCTGAGACCAGAGCTCCAGGAATTCATTTCCACATCCCCTAGTGCACAGCTCAGCATCTGGCAAGAGGTAAGCACATAACAAATATTTACAGAATGAATAGTTTGTCCACTTGCCTGGAATCACTGCAAACTAACTGCTTCTGTGCCCCCTCCAAACCCACAGCATCTGCTTGATGAACTGTTGCATGTGCCATGTTTTCTGGGACTCTGCTGTTCCCATAACTCCAGGCCCCAGACTAGGTCTCCGGGTCCAATGTCCCTTCCCCATTCCAGCACATTCCCTTTGCCATTTGGCAATTCTAAAGGTCAAAGAAATTAACACAGTCTGATACCTGATGACTACCTTGGTGGCCCAGGTCTACTCTTTGCTCCTGGAACCTGACAGTCAGTACAATCCAGCTATTTTGTTGGCTATCTGGCACCTTTTGCACCACCCACTTCCCCTTGTCCAGTGTGGAAGAAACTCAAGTCCTGTTCAACAAGCACAACTAAATATCAAACCTCATGTCAGATGGACTCTGCTTAAGAAACTGAGGTTAAAACAGCTTACAAGCAAATGAAGTAAAAAAGAGTTTCAGGTACATCTATACTACAACATAATCAGATTTTGATGCTCGGAGGCTGCTCTAAACCTGACAATGCAAGTAGAGAACCTTATTTCTACTACTTACTCTTTCAAATAAGCAGTGGAAGAGTACATAAAGGAGATGACCTAAGATATGGTCCTGGACTCTTCTGCTAATTTGTTGAAGCCAATCTCCTTCTCTGAATCTCTATATCCTTCTTAGAAAAGTCACAGGCTTAGGTAGACTGGTGATTCATTTCTAAAACCACTTCGGTGCCTGACATTTGGCAATCTCCCCTCTACTGAAAAGGTGGTTCTCAGACCACAGCATCAGCATCTCCTTGAATATAGATCCAAAAACCCTCAACAAGATCCTTACAAATGGAATGCAACAACTCATCAAAAAGATTCACATATCAAGACCAAGTAGGCTTCATCCCCAGGATGCAAGGATGGTTTGACATACGCAAATGCAATAAATGTAATACATAAACAGAAACAAGGACATAAATCTTATAATCATGTCAATAGATACAGAAAAAGACTTTGACAAAATGCAATTTTTTTCTTTTATGATAAAAACACTCAAGAAAACAGGCGTAGAAAGACTTTATCTCAATCTGATAAAAGCCATTTATGACAAACATTGCCAACATCCTATTAAATGGGAAAAACTGAAAGCTTTCTCTCTGAAATCAGTGACAAGGATGTCTACTATCACCACTCCTGTTCAACATAATACTCAAAACAGAGTAATCAGGCAAGCGAAAGAAATAAAATGGAAATGTACAAGAAAGAAACTCAAGTTATCATTATTTGCAGATGACATAATCCTCTACATATACGATCCAAAGAATGCCACCAAAAGACTCCTAGAGTTAACAACCAAATTCAGCAACATACCAGGATACAAAATCAACACACAAAAATCAATAGCATTCCTATACACCGAAAGTGAACTCAGTGGGAAAGAAATTAGGAAAAAAATACCACTCACAATAACAGCAAGAAAAACCAAATACTTAGGAATTAACCTAACTAAGGAAGTGAAAGAAAGACCTCTACAACAAAAGCTAGAATACTCTGAAAAAGGACCAAAGAAGACATCAGAAA
Organism: Dasyprocta punctata; assembly: GCA_004363535.1. Taxonomy (NCBI): domain Eukaryota; kingdom Metazoa; phylum Chordata; class Mammalia; order Rodentia; family Dasyproctidae; genus Dasyprocta; species Dasyprocta punctata. Next base: position 72,869 of record RJWM01006460.1, read on the forward strand.
ATGGAAAGCTATTCCCTATTTCTGGATAGGTGTAATCAATACAGTTAAAATAGCCATACTTCCTAAATTGTTATTACAGATTTAATGCAGTCCCACTCAAAATACAACAGCATTTTCCACTGAATTGGAGGAAAAATAACCCTAAAATTCATAGGGAACTATAAGAAGACCCAGAATAGCAAAAGCAATACTGGGTAATAACAGCAAAATGGGAGACATCACAATCCCAGACTTGAAGTTACATTACAAAGCTATAGTAATAAAAACAGCATGGTACTAGCACAAAAACAGACAGGAGGATCAATGAAATAGAATAGAAGTTGCAGAAACAATAGAAGCATATTCAACTATTTGATCTTTAACAAAGGGGCCAAAAGCATACACTGGAGAAAGATAGCCCCCTTAATAAACAGTGCTGGGAAAACTGACTATTCACATGCAACAGATTGAATCTAGACCCATATCTCTCACCATGTACTAAACTGAAATCAAAATAGATCAAGGAAGTGAATGTTAGAATCAACCTACAGAAAGATATAATAGGTATGACTCGTAAAGTCATAGGTGTAGGCAAGGATTTTCTAAACAGAACACCATTTGCACAGGAAATAGTACCAAGAATCAGCAAATGAGATTGTATCAAATTAAAAAGCTTCTGCCAAATGAAAGAAAACAACAGAGTGAAAAGATAACCTACAGAATAGGGAAAAAATTGTCAGATATTCCTAAGACAGAGGACTAATACCTTGAATACATGAAGAATTAAAAAAATTAGGCTCCCCTCAAAACAAAAGACCCAATCAAAAAACGGGCAACTGAAATGAAAACACTTCACAGATGAAGTACAGATGGCCAATATAAACATGAAGAAAAGCTCAACATCACTGGCAAATTAAAATAACACTGATATTCCATCTTACCCCAGAAAGAATAGCCATCACCAAGAAATTAAGCAATAAAAAGTGTTGTCCAGACCACAGAAAAAAGGAACCTTTCTGTATTGTTGGTGAGAATGTAAACTACTATAACCACTATGGAAATCAGTATGGAGATTCCTTAAAAAGCTAAAACTAGTAATTCTATTTGACCTAGTTATTCCCTGTAGGTTATCTTCCTGAAAGAGTTAGAGTCATCCTATTACAGTGATACATGCATACCCACATTTATAGCAGCATAATCTGTAACAGCTGAATCTTGGAAGTGTCCTACATGTACAACAGATGAATTGATACAGATATAGTATTTATACACAATGGAGTACTATTCTGCCATAAAGAAAAATAATCTTGAGTCATATACAGGAAAATAGATGTACCCTGAGACCATAAAGTTAAGTGAAATAAATCAGACATACAAGCTTAAATACTGCAGGATTTCTCTAATGAAAAACCCAAAATATAAATAAAGAGAAAAAAGATAATAGAAAGTGGGAAGATAGATCTTTCTCAAATGGAAAGGGGATCAAGAAACGGAGTAGAAATGGAGAAAGGAGAAAAGGTTTTAAAAAAAAGGAATTAAGATGCAGTTAAGTATATGAACCAACTCCCCAGAAGGGATACAAACAATGTATATTATAAACATGTACAAATAAATAAATGAAATGCAGTGTACACTTACTCAGACCTTCAGAACCAGAATCTACATTTTAGTATGATCCAATATGATCCTGCACACTGAACTTTGAGTGACACTATTCTATAGTTTCTCAGAAAGAACTCGACCAACTGGGAGCGTGACACCTTCTGCAAGAAGCTGAAGGAAGGGCCAGGGATTTAGCTCAGTGACGTAAGTGCCTGCCTGGCAAGCTCAAGGTCGTGAGTTCGATCCCCAGTACCAAAAAAAGGAAGGTGGAAGAACAAGTCTCTCATAGGACTTTACCAAACGTGATTAGAAGCAGCTGGCCAACAGCAAGGGCTGGCCAGAAATGCTGTAAGATCCTTTTAAACTCAGCTGCAATCCATAAAATGTCTCTCAAGGACTTACGGTGTCTAAATTTGAAATCTTTAGATAAAATGACTTAAAAATGCTAATTATGCATGAAAGTCTAACCATGAACCTAGCATTAGTGAATCCAAAGCTCCTTCAGTCCTGGTGTGCAGCCAGCAGGCACGGAACAAAGCTCTAAAATCAGCAAAGAGGTCACCTCGGAAACCACAGCATCATAGGTCGCAGCTGGAATTCCACAGCCAGGACAGCTCTCAAAGGAATGCTTCCCAGGCTGAAGAGCAGGGTGAGGGTGGGAAAGGGCCACAATCCCTGGGGTTACAGGCCCACACAGAGCCATTTCCATGGAGCACAAAAGGAAGAAGGTGAGACAGCACAGATTAAACAAAACTAGTGGAGGAGGCCCTGCTTCCAAACCCAGGGAAAAGCCTAGTTTCCAGCTTATTGATTGACCATTCAGTTGAGAAAGTCTCACTCAGTCAATGACATGTTGAGACAAGCCAAGAAAGCATCCTCAGGTGGGGGCTGCAGTCCTGAGTGACAGCTCCCCAGCCCTCTCCATTCCTTTAAAGAAGTCCTCACTTGCTCCTCTGTGACTTACGAAGCCTGGTGTGGGATTCACACACTGCAGAATTATTCATCTTTGTTCCCATGGCCACATCAACCAGTGTGCAAGGTCTGTAGTTCAACTGCGTCTCTCCAGCAATAGAGGTGACAGGAGTGGGGAGAGCCTTGAACTTGATGACTGTGCAGATCACCAGCAAGCCAGAAAGAGGTCCCTTCCTTGAGGAGTTCTCAATGTCACAGGACCTATTTTACATCCTCAACACATTGTGGAAAGATAACTTATAACCTTTAAAGCCCAGCTCTAAAAATTCTTATTACAGATACTAAACCAAACCATCCTCTCCCCCACCTTATGGGTTCAGGATCACACAGTAACTACATACATCACCAGTGACTGTTTCCAACTTTCTGATTTACCTCATCAATGCTAACAGAAATCTTGAGTGGAGATCAAATTATAAAATCCTCTATAAGCCATTAGCTATAGGTATACAACCCAAACCCTACAGAGCAGGGGTGGTGAACCTATGGCACGTGTGCCGCAGCAGGCTTTTTGTACGATTAAAGTTCTAAAAGGTTCACCATCACTGCTCTAGAGATTCTAAAAGAGTAAAGTAACAGTGCTCCTGATCACCCCTTACTCTCCTTCATAAATAAGCTTACTCTTACAAGGGGTGGAGAATGTGGACCTCACAGGCCACATCAATCCCCATGTCCAAGCAGAAAAGGATAAGGGCTCACTTTTGAGTCACTCCAGACAGCTGCCCCTGATGGGCCTTTAAGATTCACCTTCTTTGACTCCCACGTTCCCACAACAACACACACAATCCACTTCGCACACCTCTCATTTGCCTTACCTATCAACTGTTAGCTCTGTGATTATCTACAGTGCCCTGCACACATGGGTCATTCAACAAATGTTTATGTGTGATTGAACAAATGAGTGAAAACCAACCAACAAAGACCATGACTGTCAGTCATAACTGCCCTTCAAATTCATTATGAGCCCTCAGGGACTACTACTCAGGTGAGAAGCCACAACTGACAAAGGAGACTCCGTGGGGTCTAAGAAATTTAAATCTGGGGGAAAACTGGGCCTCAAACTGGTGTGGGATCTGTTCTGGACCAAGGAATACTAACAAGTAGGTTATGCTTACCAATTTCAGGTTGTGCAATATTTTATGCTACTCCTACAGAGTTTTCAGGTCAGAAATTTATTCTTCAGAAACTGGACCCTGTTTATATTTTTGTTATTAAATGCAATGTGAAGGTACCTAATACCTAACAAACATTAAATTAACATTTGTTGAACCCCAGTCTATAGAATTCTATGTCTCTGTCATGAAGTAGAATTTTGCAAATAGTGGAGTTATAGAACCACTCTGGGCCACCCACTTTTGGGAATAAAAAATCACTTAAGTAAGGCAAGCTGACTTTGTGGAATAGCCTCTATTTTTCACTCACTTACATAACTCTGTATTGTCAAAGTGCACCAATAACCGGTGCTGTCATCTCTCATGCCCCCAAGAAAAAACTCCTTTGGGGCTCTTTTTACATTTATTTTCAATTGTCAGATCCCCAGAGGAAAAAATCAAATCACTGACGCTATTTCAAACTTCATGCTCAAGGCAACCACTAAGAGGATAATAGGGCAGCTCTGCTTTTGCTCTCTTTGAGGCAGGAAGACACCCCATGGCTGTGAAGGAAAGGCAGGACACATGTGTGGACATTCAAAATGTAGCAAGAAAATCCAAAACAACAGAAAGACAAGAGGAGCTGGAGGAAAAAGCTGTTTGGAACCATGAATCAGTCCAAGGTAACTTATATTATGTAAGGCAAAATGAGCTTTCAACATTGCTGTAATGCCAGGCACTGTGCTGGGTAGTCAGGTAGTGTAAGACAGATTTCAAGGAGAACATCAGCTGCAACTGCTCCTGGTGTTCCTGCCACAGGAGCCCTCCTTCAGGTCTTACACAAAACTTTTCTATGCTCCAGCACAGGTCCCAGATGAAATGTTTCTTTCTCGAGGAGGTCTAGCTGTATGTTCCACCCTGGACTACATTAGTCTCCCCTGCTGCATATTCTCATTGCTTCTCCAGTAGACAGTAAGCGCCACATGGCCAGGAACTGTGGCGGGACAGGACAGGCACGCAGCCCAGATGACATTTTACTGATCCCACCCTCAGGCTCTCAACTTGAGCTCCTTCAATCGGCCCAACCAAGGTACAACACCAGGCACAGACTGAGCCTGCATATGGAAATCAAATGGCTGCACCCTGAGGAGAAGATAGCAACGCCAAGCCCATCCCTCATATCCAAAAATGACCTCTGAGGAACACAGATAAAAGGATGCAAAACTCTCCTCCCTGACTTTGCTATCTGTGGATAACGCAGGGGAACCTCAAAGCCTACAAGCGAGCTGAATCAGCCCAGTGAGGAAAAGGCAACACCATGCAGTGGGTGCAGCACTGGGCCTAGTTCCAGAAGACAGGACGCAAGCCCGAACTCAGCCACCTACTAGACATGTGATCTAGGGTGAGTTTTTCAAGACACTAAGTCTCATTTCATCAAATGTGGACGGAAGGAATCAGACTAGATGGATGTCTACGGCCCTTGAAGTGATAAAGAGCTCAGATTCTGGATGCATGTCAATCAGCAGTAATCATGGCAAAGGGAGAACTCTTCAATCACACACACCACTGAGCTGACGTTCTGCTGTTCCGCTCTCAATCACACAGCAGGTAAAATAATCCTAAGGACGAGCTAATGCAGTGTTTCCTGAGCCTGTTGCACCTCCTGATTCAACACTGCACCTGTTCCTTCTGCATTTGCAACTTGCTACATAATATCATCACTTGCCCTCCTGGAAAGAGCTACCATTTGTCACTTGCTTGGTATTTCAGGTATTTTTTTTTTAATCTAGCTACAGTATTATAAAGACTAATCAATAAAATTGCCAAGTAAAATTTAGCCAGAAAACAATTTCCTTCTTTGTTTCTACTGTAATAACAGTAATATTTTTAATGAATTGCTGACCTGCAGAGTACTACCGGAAGGGACATGGAGGCAAAAAAATTACACTTGCAACACAGAGTAGTAATATAATCCATTCATAAGCCAGAGACTTCTTTTGGAAACCCTATAAATAATATTCAAAATTCCAGGCCTACAATACTGCCCCCACCCACCCACTCAAACACATACCCAACATTCACTAAGTACCATTTGATATGTCCCAGCCATGCTTGGAGCTAAAGACATAGAATAATAAGACACAATTACAATCCTTAAACAAAATCTGACCTTTAAGGTCAAGTGGTCTCAGCTGTGAAACAAAAAGCGGCAGACTGGAACTCAGTTCACATGCCAAAAAATAGCCTCTACCACACAAGTAGGCCGAAGAATGGACTGCAGAACACTGCTTGAAGGATATACTGGAAAAGTCACGACCTACAGCTGCTGTTCTCAAAGCACAGTCTGAACCGGCAGCAAGCACCAGCCCTAGCTGGCAAGGTATCAGAACTCAGATTCTCAGACTGTACCCCGACCTGCTGAATCAGAAGCTCTGGGAGTGGGACCCAGCAATCTACGTTCTAGTATGTCCTCTGAGGAAGTCCAAGGCATGCTTAAGTTTAAGAATCACTGCCCTAGAAACCACTGCATGTTTGCAGTCAAAATAGTAGAAAACTAAGTTGCCAATTAAATTTAAGAGAAAAAAAACACTGGGTAAAAACATGAGGCATTAAATGCAACTTACATGTTGGTATTTTGGAGAAGGTAGACATACTAAAAGAAGGAAGAAGAGACTGAAATACTGGTTCTGATATGTGCTTATGCAGAAGCCTCCAAGACTTAAGTACCCAGGATTTCCAAGTTCAAGACTTTCTGTTCCTGCAGATGAGACCCAGGCACCTCAAAACATGTTTCCACACACTCACTAGCAGGGCTCTTGGACAGCAAGCACAAATTGTCAGCTTTTTCCTTTATTTTGTTGGGGGAAGGGGTTTAAATTGAAGAAGGATGCAAAATAAAAAGAAAAGGAGCAATAAATGTTCCTTAAGTGGCTAAATTAAAAAATGCAATAAAAATGAACAGGAAGATGAAGAGCTAATGGAAATAAACATGTGGGTACACAGAAGAAAAAGATGGTTTAAAGTAGGATTTACTGAGCCCTGAATAAAAAAAAGAAAGGGGAGGATCACCCTTACAATGTGACAGGAGTAGTGAAGAAATACTGAGACACTTCTTGCCCCTGCAACCAGGTGGCAAAAGCAACCCAGTACAGCTTGGTTGCTGTTCAGAAGCTATTGTTTTGGTGTCTCTTCTTGTTTAGTTATTGTTGTAGCGTGGGAATGGAGATGCAGAACAAATCCAGGTTAGGTGGCTAGAGGCAGAGACAGCACAATGAGCAATGGATTGTTTTTATGCATATTAATTCAGTCAGTGGTCACAATTACAGAGTATTAATATATTTTTAAATATAAGAATAAAAAAATGTTTCTGATGACAAAACCTATCCTGAGCTATACATTAATCTTATATTGCAACTACGTTTTAACATAATGCATTTGGATTTTAAAATGTCTGTTTTCCTGGAATGAAAATCAGTGTCAAGTTAGGACTAATTTTATGGTCCAAATGCAATTTTCCTTCAGCATACTACAAAATGTCAAACACTGAGGAAGAAGACAATGGTAATGAAAAGTCAGTTGTACTGTAACTGTGAATTTCCTGTAGAGATGATCTGAGGTTCTATCAGTCATAAAAGAAAGACACACATGATTAATCATAAATCTATCTAAGACAGTTAATTTCTACCATCTTTCATTTTAAATGGAGACTTAAACAACTCTCCAGGATGAAAGATTATAAATTTAATAATGTTGTTCCAATTCACTACTAGTTCTCATTGATTTTTCTCTCATTTTAATCTGTATTGATAGATGAATGTTGCCGTGTGACAGCCAGATGCCAAGTTGAGGGAAAAAATGATATGCATTGGGTTGGACCTCTACTGGAAAGAGCACTAACCCAGGAATCAGGAGGCCTGGGTTCTAATACGTGCTGCACCACCCCTGGCTATCTCTCCAGGCTTCAGGTTCCTCACATATAAAATAGAACAATAACCTTTGTTGTACTTCACCAAACTGTTGTGATGAGCAAACAAGAAAACAAGGCATTGTTACTGTGAGACAGTATTTAAATTCCTCTACATTCAAAACAATCCCTCTACTGAAGAACAAACTACAGTCTATCCTCTGTATTTTGAGGCTCTACATCTGCAGATTCAACCAACCATGGGGTGAAAAATACTCAGAAAAAAAAATTTGCATCTGTTGGGAACACAGATAATTTCTTATACCCTAAACTATAAAGTACAATAACTATTTACATAGCATTTACATTGTACTAGGTATGCTAAATAATGTACAGATGATTTAGAGTACAAAGGAGGATGTATGCAAAAACTACACCATTTTATATAAGAGACTTGAACATCTAAAATTTGGTATCCATAGAGGGTCCTGAATTCAAACCCCCATAGATACCAAAAGACAACTATAGTTTTAAAAACTTTTAAAATTAGGCAAAGAAAAATACGCTGCTTTAAGAATTATAATTATCAAGATGGACAAACAGGAAAACTGGAAAACAATTCTCAGTGTTACTGAATTTTTAAATTTTGAATCATCAAAATAAGTGTCTTGGAAATTTTGAGTTTGAATAATTCCAAATGTTCCTACAGTTACCATTGTACCAGACATGACCAGTCAGTTGGAGCAATCAGTAACAAAGATCAACAAGTGGCTCTGCCTTTCCCATGGCAACAGTCGAAAGAAAGTTTCTACTAAAAATGCTACCTTTGTGTTTACACTTCTCTGAAACACTCAGTGCCAAAATGCACAATTAATTATCAAGTCTTAACTGGTTTTCAGAATAAACTGAGTAATTACAAACATAAGGATTCCTTTTTAAGTACTGAGATCCTTAAATGAAAGATACTATCTGTGTACATATTATCAATGCTATTTTCCAGGAAGGGATACCAATCAAATGAGCTTATGGATAATTTAATCTGAATGTTTCTTTAGCTGCTGTATTAATAAAAGGTAATATAATACATTGTAAATATGTATTCAACAAAACAAGAGCTTTCATTCTTTCTTGATTATTACTGGATACTCAAATTCAAACAAGCCACACAATTCAGATCACAGAACTAGGTAAATATTAGCTTAGCTTGCCTCCCAGCTGGTAACCCAGACAGAATTCAATCTGGTTATAAACTCAGGAGAAAAGAAACTGCCTATGTAATTTATCTTTAATTTGCTACACGCATATATCTGACAGCTCTCCTCCTTGTGGGACCCACTGCTTAGACATGAGTTCTATTAACCTCAACAAATGTCCACTTCAATATGCAGAACTAATAATGGGGCCTGAACTATAGGATCCTTAATGTAAAATCTTCTTGAAGACCCCTTTATCCTCTGGCAATTCCAAAACAAACAGATCTATCTTTAGGCCTCAGGCTACATGACATTTTTATTCATGGGACAAGACAAACTAAAGTGTACTGAGTAACTTCAACCAAACAAGTTTCAATAAAATTACATAATCAGACAATTCATTCTAATTTTATTTTTGCATAACAATAAGTAAGATTACTTATAGAAAGAAAAACCTCATCTACTATTCTGCCACCTAACACCCCATCATATCTCCTGTTTCATTAGTTAACATTTCCTTCGAACCCGTATCTGAGCACAAACATGACCTGCAGTTAATTTATTTATTTGGTGGTACTGGGGATTGAACCCTGGCCCTTGTGTGTGTTATGTATAAGCTCTACTCCTGAGCTCCAAATCTGGCCTTGGTAATGAATTCAGAGACAGGTTTCTGAGGGTGAGCCCTGGAGACCCTTAGAACCCCTCAGGGTTCTCAGAGGAGAGTTGCAGGCAGGCAGCCACATAAGCACAGCCTATTCTTACCTCCCCGAGCTACCCATGTTCCCAACTCAATTGGAACAGTTACAAATTTATTAGTTGTTGATGCTGAGGTTCTGCATAAATTTTTGTTTGAAAATAAAAAGTAGTTCTACAAAACATTAAAAAACTAAGAATGGCCAGGTATGGTGGTGCACGCCTTTAATCCCAGCACTCGGGAGGTTGAGATAGGAGGAGCACTGTGAGTTCGAGGCCAGCTTGGGCTACCACACGAGCGCAAGGCCGGTCTGAGCTACATAGTGCAACCCTGCCTTAAAAAAACTAGGGCCCGGAGTTTGGCTCGGTGGCTCTTAAGCACCTGTCTGGCAGCGCGAGGTTGTGAGTTTGATCCCTGGTGCCACAAAAAAAAAAAAAAAAAAAAAACTAAGAATGTACAGAATTACAGAATTTTAGAGGTAGAAAGAACCTTAGAGAATCAATGTTTTTATTGTATGGATACTAAAAGAGGACTTTTAGAGAAGACTTGCCCAAGTTTTTACAGGCAATTAGAGTTGGAGCTCAGGTCTCCATCCCCAACACAAAGGTCCTCTTACTAATTCAGGAGCTATTCATTTATTCAATAAATATTTATCAGGCATTGATTTAAACATTGAGAAGACTTTTTAAAAATTCCTGTCTTCATTGCATTTATAGTTTAGCCCAGGAAGACAAATAATAAACACAACAAATGAGTAAGTGGTACATTAGAAGATAATTACACAAAGAGAGGGGATGCAGGCACCAGGGTGAAGGGCTTAGAGGTTGCAATTGGTGAATTTCCACAAAGACCACTGCATTAAATCTTTATTTACCTAATAAGAATATGTGTGTTTGTGCTATAACTCTTACTCAGGTTCACTAATTCACAAGCGGAAATTAATCTAATGATGTCCATCCTGCATTTCCTAGGACTTCATCAATTTCTTTAAATGACATGCAAAGCAAATTAGTATAACATAACAAACATACTTCTAAAACTATCTGGTAAAAATACTAAACAGAACCTAAGAAGCACACATGAATATGCTATTAATTGCTATACTTGGTTCTAATAGAAGCCAAGAATGTGGCAAAAACAGAAGTGAGAGATGACTGCCAGGCTTATTCTGCTGGGTAGTATTAGAGACAATTAAGTTATCTGAGCCTCAGTTTCCTTATCTGTAAAACAAGGGAACCAGACTAGATATTCTCTGAGGTTTCATGTATTATTCAAATATCAAAGCCTGCTACTGTGTCAAAAACATTATGTAATACTTTAGTAGTCATACCAGCATTATTATTTGAATTTGAAGCAACCCTAATAATAACACATTACATTTATAGAGTTCTTCACAGTTTTCAATGTGTTTTCACATGCATTAGTCTCATCTGACAAGCAATAGAACAGCCTCTTCTTCGTGTTCTAATAAGGAAGGCTGGTCCTTCAGTCAACTGAAGGTAAAATGAAGCTTCCTGCTCTCCACAGCCCTCACTCTGGGTCAACCAAGGCTCTCACCAAGGAAACCAGCAAGTACCATACTGAGAGATTTGCAGAATTAGGGTTGACAATGGCAAGAACACATAGGTGCCTTTAAAACACATTCATTTACGGTTACAGGGACTTTTCAAATGAGGTGTTTCACACACTCAGGCACCTGTCACTCTACCAGTAATGAGCACAAGGATTAAGGACCAGAACGCAAGCTTCAAAAATTCTTGCTATACTAAGTAAATGTCAAGAGCCCTTAAAGGTCTGTATCCTTGCCTAGGAATCCATTTCTAAAAATCATTTCTGAGACAATAATTGGGATTTTACCAAATACTTAAGGATGAAGAAGTAGTAAAAACTTATAAACACCTGACCCCAGGGCCTTGGAGGAGAACGAGAAGGGACCCTCGTGGGGCCCCTGCCCAGCCTGAGAGGCACCAGCGCGCCGGCTTGGAATCAGGGACAAACACTACCCCACCCCC